>VWZV01006581.1:460884-566377 GCA_013397155.1 Irena cyanogastra
CATGTTTCTGCAAGCTCCTCTTTGATTTCTTGAGGTTAACAAGAGTTAACCTGGGTGTGCTGCAAACTCAGCAGCTGTGCTCATCTCTGAAGGGGTTTTGTGGGCCCCTGCACCACTGCTGAGCCTTTAAAGCAGCACGTTGAAAGGCTCTGGAAAAGTTTGAGTTGGGTGGAAAAGGCTGTCAAAACTATGGCCAGTTCTTGTAATTCCTGTTAATAAATTCCCTTACTGTCCCTGCTTCCACCTCATCTTTCACCTCCATCCTGCCTGGAGGTCTCACCTGGATCCATTTACCTGTGATCCCACTCCATACTCAGGTTCCATCACCTGGTTTTGTGTCCCAGACACCAACTTTCCCCTAAAACAAACGTTTCCCTAAATTTTCTGTTTTCTTCTGAGCTAAATTCAGACCTGGCATTGCCCTGATTGTGCAGACCTGCCCTGGAAAACAGGGAAGCAAGACAGAGATTTTACAAGTATTAAATACATTTTATCTAAAAGTCTACTGTCATTGCCTGCATGTGCCTGTGCATCTGTGGCTCTGTTTAAAAAATTCAAAACATTGTCTGGACTTTCTACAGAAAAAACCTTTTTATCTGTTCAACTAAAAATATATATATTGTTTATGGTCCCTCATGCAGTTTTGTGAGCAGTACAGATATTTAACAGGTTCCTGTCTGCTTTCTGGTGGGCAGAATTTAATAATTCTGTGACGAAGCAGGCTCTGGGCCCAGGGCTGCTCTGGATTTCAGGTGTCTGTTCTCCCATGCCAAAGCACAACATCAGCTCTGCTCCCTCATCCCCTGAGCCTTGCTCCAGACACCACTGCTCCACTGCACACCTAACTCGTAAATAAGCATATTCTTGTGGAAAATCTGGGGTCTTGAGCATGGAATAAATCCACAGGGTCTCAATTTTCAGTTCTGTGCAACTTATGTGTATAAAATATTGTCATTTGGAGGGGTTTTTTTTGGTTATTAGGTGGGTCCTGTTTATTTTTTTCTGGATGTTTTGTTATTTTTTTGTTTGTTATTTTTTGTTTGTGCACATCCACTCTTGGGATGAAAACCCTTGTCTACCAAGTGTCCACACAGAGCAAACTCCTGTGGATGAATCAGGGTGGTTGAACAACTTTGGATAAAACAAAAACCAGAACTGTTCTTGCTTTTTCTTTTATTTTCCTTTTTTTTTCTGCATTCCTCAAACCAAACATGAACTTTTCTGAGGTTTCTGTGAGTTTTGAAAACTTTCTGTGTTTGTTTTACACATTTTCACATGCTTTTATGCTTCCTGGTCATTCTCTGGGTCTGTGAGGAGAAAAAAATAGTGTATAAAGAAATTCCTGGTATTTGTTGGTAGCTCCCATGAGAATTTTTCCCTTCAAGTATTCAACCCTTTTATCCTTCTGCTCTATATCCATGGTCAGCTCAGGATCATGGAGTTGGTGATTATTGTTAGATGGAGTTTGGATTCTACCTGCACTTGGGTATTTATGGGCTTATTATAAAGCTTTTATGAATTATTATGGAGTTATGGAATTTCTGAAGCCTCTTGAGAGGGAAAGTTATACTTGTGTAAAATGATATTTACTTTTGTTACAGAAAAAAACCCCTCTGTTCCCTAATTAACAAAGAGCCCTGGAAGCAGATTTGCTAAATTTTTCTTGATAAAACCCCCTAAATCTGCTCATCTGAGGGTTTTTGTAGTCAAGAATGTGGGTGAGCTTGCTTGACTTTAGAGATGTTGTAAAGAAACTTGTGAGAGTGTTTTGGCCAGAGTGTGAGAGAATTCTTAGCTGTATGAAAACTAAAAGGATCCACATTTAGTTCTTGATTTGGTTTCCACATTTGGTTCTTGATTTTGGTTTCATTAGACCCTGAAAAGGAAAAGGTGGGAATCCACCTCTCTGCTCTGCACTGAGCCAAACCCAACATTCACTGTGAGAGTGAAAATATTTTATGTATTTAATTTTTTATGTATTTTGTGCAGCCAAACAAACAAACTCAGTTACTAACAACCTGAGTCAATTCTGAGTAATTGATTTAGGGCTGAAAGGCTTGTGTCCTATTACTAATCCCTTGAGCTATGCAGACCCTAGAGAGGAAAATTATTGTGTTTTTCCATCCCCTGTCTGCTCACATGAGCAGACAGAGCAGGGCAGAAGAATGATGTGACACACACGTCTGTTCTCATGTATCAAAGCAAAGCTGTGAGGTCCAGTTTCAGTCTGTTTTTTTATTTCTAACCATGTCACAGGGCCTTCAATAAATAAGAAATACAACTTGCAAATGTTTGGAGTGCAAAAATGCCTTGAGTAGGTCCCTTCACTCTTCAGGTATTGGAATTTTCTTTACATTTTGCTCTTGAGTAAGTCCCTTCACTCTTCAGGTATTGGAATTTTCTTTACATTTTTGCTCATCCCGAGCATTCCTGAGCCTCAAATCAGGTCTGAGGATGTCTCTCAACATCCCCACCAGTGGTTTGTGCTTTGTCTGGCTGGTTTAGCACATGGACTTTGCTCTCCTCAAGGGCTTCAGGACTCACCAGATGCTGGACCTTGCCCTTCCCAAGCATGGGAGGAGCACCGTGGGTCTGCCCAGATGTGTTCATAAGCAAAGGAAAAGATTCAAAGCAAACATATGAAAACACCCATTTCTTGCCTCCTTGCAAATGTCTATCATGGTTTAAACCTGCACTTCAGCTTCTTTGGTCTCACAGGTTGTAATTTCCTGTTATCAGGGTAAGGATGTTTTAAACAGCTTTTTGCAGATGATTAGGTATTTGCTGATCATTCAGGACAATTTAGGAAGATAAATATATGTTAAATGGTTTTCTTGTTAAAACCAATGTACAAGTAACCCCTCGAGGCCAGACAGTAATTACTCCTAATAACAAATTAAAGCATTACCTACTTCTTTTCCGTTTTTCATCTTGAAGAGGAAATTACCTTACAAAACTGAATGAATTCAAAACTACAGGTTCTTTTTTTTTTTTTTTGATAAGGCTACTTAAAAAAAGAATGTAAAAAAATGAAGGGAGTAACACTCCTAGAGAAAGGAATGGTCTTGACCACATTTTTTTTTTGCAGTGATTCTATGTAGATTTTGAAGTTGCCGTCATGGGCTGGGTCTGGCTGTGCCTCTCTTCTCTCTCAAAGCAAAACTGTGGCTCCATCCAGGGCTGGTCTCTCATTGCTTACAGCATCCACCACTGCCTCCATCCACCTTTCCTTAGGGCCCTGGGAAATCTCTTCAAAAGCCCACACAGAATTAGCTGGAAATGGCTCAGCCATTGGGTGTTAACTGCCCCCAAAATATTTGCTGCGTGGTGTTGTCACCTTCTGCTTGTATTTCTTATGGTATGTCCTTAGATTTACCAGATAGGTTCAGATTGTGAATATCATGAGTGTTGGAATCTGAAATGCAGGGAGCTCTCAGAACTTTGGGCCTGTAAGCCAAAGCTTAGAATTAAAGCCAGGATTTGATCTGAGACCTTGGAAAAGGCTTCCAAACTTAGGTGATAGAAGCGAGAATGTGGATTTATGCTTTAAAGCAGAGACATGTTAAGAAGAGGAAAGTTTAGAGTTTTAGAGTTTAAGATATAAAAAAATAAAAGTAGTTACAAGGTAAACAAGAAGTTCAGAATGCACCACTGTAGGTTTGTGTGTCAGAACATGATTGGCTAAGAAAGCTCACACTGTAGAATGAGTCCATAAGATAAAATATTTAAGATATGGGTCAAGACCATAAATATCCTTGTTGGCAGTGTTTTATTGGTCAATAAATCCTTGAAAGGTCTTGTAACTGAGGGTCTTGTGAATTTCTGAGCCATGCAGTGAAGATGTGAGCCAAACTCACCTTTCCTGCCTGTGTAGAAGACAAGAAAAATAAATCGCATTATCTAAAAAAGTCAGAGCCCCTATCTTTAACTTATTCAAAATTCCTTCACAGTTCCTCGCACATGAGTATAGAAGGAATGTTCTGTATTAGTAAGTTATTGCAGAAGAGCTGCAGGTGTCAGAGAGGCTCTCTGAGCTTCTCTGTCCATGGTTTAGCTGGTGACCTGGGAGTTTCTGGGACACAAGGATGAGGTGCTGAGCTCCTCTTCATCAGTCAGTAAACTGTCCGTGGAAAGGGACTTTCCACATCTTCAGGGTTTGGATGGAGGCAGAGTGGCTCTCACAGCTTTCCTATAGTTACTATTTCTGCTGGAGTTCAGGGCAGTGCACACCTCCTGGTGAATCAGAGCACTGTGCTGGATGCCCTCCCTCCCTTCCACCTGACTTTGGCTCTTCTTCATTTATGTATAACAACTACTTCAGGTGTTTTTGAAGGCTCTATGGAATTTGTTATGAGCAAGACTTTTTTTCATGAGTTTCTGACTTTTCACTTAAAAAGCATTTTCTATCTGGGTCCTGCCTTCTGTTTGCAGAGCTGTCTTGCTAGACACACACTTTTGGCAATTCCCTGTGGCTTCTGAACCCAATTGCATCTTCCCAGCTCTGTCAGAACCTGTCTCAAAGGTTTTACCCAACCTGGAGATCTTGGATAAATAATTCATCCCCATGTACTCACTAAGGTGCTATGTGTGACAAGAGGCTTGGCTTGGAATACACAAATGTTGTTAAATTCAGTTTTTCAACTGTGAGATTTCTTAAATTGTCGTTTCCCCCCTCCTCAGGTGAAGTTTTAACAGGACTAAAGTCTTCCCAAAAGCTTGGACACTTGGTTCTCATGGTAGGTGCAGCACAGAAGGCACCTGGCAGTGAAATAGTAACTCCTTGCAAGTTTTTGAGGTTTTTTTTGGTGACAGAAGAACAGTGGCAAAACATTTGTTTGCATAGTGCAAGGTGGTATCTCTCAGGAAAAATCCTATATAACAACTGTCTGGCATCCACTTTTAATGTTGTATCTTATTTCCAAGTGGGGAACTAAAGATAATGGTTTAAAAGTTTGTTCCAGAGTAGGAAATTCAGGTTTCCATCTCAAAGTCTTGATTTTGAACTGCAAGATCCTCAGAACTAATTTGTCCTCTCTGAAATATTAGTGTTTTAAAGGATGTTTGAAAAAGCACTTAGAAATATGTCTGTGTATCTGGTCAGTTCTTCCCAGGAAAACTGGGAATTAACCTGCATTAATGAATTACAATGTTGTGATCAAAAAGTCCAGATGAATCTGTGTCACACGTAACACAATTAGTTATTTTCTCAGTTTGTCTTCAAATGTACCATTTTGTTTGGGAATATTGCAGATATATGTCACTCATTATTGATAGATTTGTCTGACTTCCTGTCAAATCTATGTACATTGACAAAAATCTATTTTGTTGTTTTTGTCACAGAAATCTATATTGGCATTTTTCCCCATGGAGATTTGGCTAGTCATTGTCAGCGTGAGGTGCCAGCTAGAGCTTTTACTGTTTTTATTGTGCCAGCTGCTTTCTTGGCTCCAAATCTTTTGGTTCAGATTGTAAATGGGGGCGAGACATCCGTATCTAGCCAGCGTGCTCGATGGAATATGACAGGGACTTGATTTTTTCATTTCTTGCTGCCTTTCTTAGCATTAGCAGAAGATGACAAGGATGGCTTTATCTTCTGACCAGCAGAGACAGTGGAGGAACAGAGCCTTGCATGTACAAGGGCCATGGGAAATGTTAAAATACAAATTTTTTTTGTATTTTACTGCTCATTCCTACTGTGGGTTTCTTGGTTGTTTGGGTTTTTTTTTTTTTATTTTTCCTGTGAGGATCGCTGAAGACATCTTGGAGTTCATAAAAAAAATAATAAATTCCAAGCCTTTTGGCTAATGTTAAGTCAGGATCGTTGCATTCTTTTCATAATTGTTTTGGCCTAAATTGTTCTAACTGAGCACATGCCCTCTGAGAAATCAGGTCTTTCTGAGGTGTTTTTAGTTTGCTTAGAGGCATCCAGGATCGCCAGCAAGCTTGACAGGGCAGGATTTAGTTAATAAATAGTTCACATTTTAAGCCAAATTAGGACATTTTTTTAAAGCATTGGCACCTTCTGCAATTTTAGCACAAATCTTGTGATGTTTGCTATTGTCCCTAAAGCCCCAATGGCTGTAGTAAGGTTGTTAATCTGAACGTGTAGCCCTTTATAAACTATTTTTCCAGCCCATGTGTTTGCTAAGAAAAAGCTGAAAATCACGAACCCCATTAGAGCCGAACAATGAAACCCAACACAATCCTTGCCTCTTGAACCACTTGGGTTTAAAGTCAGTCTGACTTTCTGGGTCTGGTTGGTGATTTTCAAATGCTGAGAGCTGGTGTGCCCTCTTTGCAGTGAGCCGTGGCGTGCATGGGGTGCAGAGGGCAGGACCCCTGCTGTCCCCACGTGTCCCCTGATCTGATCTTCCCTCCACAAGCCCCAGGGCGGCTGCAGAACATGCAAACCCCACCAAGTTCATCTTCCAGGTGTGCCAAGGTCCGTGGGGCCACATCAGCAGGGACTTGGGGCCGGACCAGCTGCCTGAGAAGTCCCCCAGGGTCCCCAGCAGGCTGAAGCCACTGCTGCCACAGCTCCTCTGCTGCTGGTACCCAAGGTAGCTTGATTAAACTTGGACGTGTAGCCACATGCTGTAATCATTCCCTCAATGACTGCAAATTTGGCCTTGCTGATCTTTTAAATCCTTGCATTTCCAGCGTGCCAGTTCGCTGTAAATCACAGACATTCTCCATTTTCTTTATTTGATTCCAGAAAACTGTCTCTGTGCTGAAAACAAGTCTTTGAAAAATGCTTGTGTATCCTGCTGTCCTCCTCTACTTGGGGTGGTTGCATAATTAACCTGGCCAAGTATCAACCATACAAGAGTTGAATGCATCCCAAGTTGAACTGGGGAGGTTTTTACCATAAGAATGTGCCTGTCCTGAGACTAAAACACAGGTTAGATTTCCAAGTTTCTGAATATTGCTCAATGAAAGAAGAATATGTTGCCCATGAGAGACAGGGAAAAAAAAAATCAAATGGTGGTGTAATCTATAATCAAAAGCCCTAATGGGCACAAAGCATTTTAGAACAAAGGTTTGCTGAATCTGCAAGGATAATAAAAGTGTTAAAGTCTGAGCAGAGAAAAGTTCTTATTTACTAACGTATAAGAAGGTTACTAAAGCACAGATAAAAAGCTCACAGGGCAGACAAAGCTCTCTGAATCCTTTTTCTTTTCCTGCAGTCAGATATGAACATATGATACATGAATATTTATCAGAAGAGCAGATAACTAGTAGCTACAGTTGGATTTAAACTCAGCAAACCATGGCTTGCAGTTTGTGCTCATAGGCGCTTCATGCAAGTATATTTTATTCCTTTTTCTTTCTCTTTTTTTTTTTGCACTGTTTTTGTACTCTGTATATGCAGTCTTGTCTCCCCTAAGCTGTCTTTTGATTCTAACTGAATGAACCTAAAAATACAGCGAGAATCTTCAATACAAAACCTCCAGTGCATATCAACGAAAGGCTGACAAGGTTTTTCTGTGCTCAGGCTTGACAAGGCTGACTTTCAAGCTGTACGTAGTCAAATCCAGAAATCTCCAGATTTAGACCCAGCTTCCTCGTAACTCTCTTCAGGTTATGTTGAAACATTTATGAACCTCCCAGAGCCTCGTCTTGCCTCAGTTTTGTAACAGTGTCTGCAAGCTGGTGATGCAACCGCAGTTTCACGCTGGCGGAGCTGCAACTCGACCGTCTGCTACCCGCAATTTGGAGCAGCAGAAAATTGGAGGTTCTGCAGAGGAAAAGGGGGGAGCTGGTTTGTTCCCATCCCTACCCACAGGTAGAGGGGTAGATGGTAATTACAGGCAGGCAGCTGTGCTCTCGCTCTTTGCTCGAGTGCTTTTGTGAGCACCAGCATGGTGGGCTGGCTCCAAAAAAGATGCCTCCAGAGCAGAAAGAGGGGAGCACTGAGGGTGCTGGATACAGAAAACATCCTTGGCAGTGACAGCAGCGAGCTGGGAACCATTTCAGTTGGGAATGGCCATGCACTGACCAAGTTTTGCCAAGCTCAGCCCCACAAGAACCCTAAAAGTGACAAAGCAAGGAAAGGAGACCGGGTTTGACTTAATGGTCGTAAAACCGTGGAATGGTTTGGGTTGGAAAGAACCATAAAGTCCATCTTATTCCACCCTCCTGCCATGGGCAGGGACACCTTCCACTATTCCAGGGTGCTCCAAGTCCTGGCCTTGGACACTTCCAGGGATCCAGGAGCAGCCACAGCTTCTGTGGGCAACCTGTGCCACGGCCTCCCCCACCTACACAGGGAAGGATTTTTCCCTGAATTTAGCCTAACCCTGCTCTCTGGCAGTGTGAAGCCATTCCTCCTTGTCCTGTCACTCCAGACCCTTCTAAAATGTCCCTCTCCATCTTTTTTGCTGGCTCCCTTCGGGTGCAATCAGGCCACACAATCGTGGTGGTCTCTCCCAACCTTCCTTACTGCAAGGTGTGACTCTCCTTTTGCCTGGTTTTCCCCAGGGCTGTGTTGCAGCAATAACTTTTCCCCGTGTTTGAGGCAGATTTGCAGAACTGTGGCAGAGGGTGCAGGCCAGAGGTTGAAGCACTGGGGTTGGGGGCTCTGTGTGGGTTTAACCCTGGTGCTGCCAGGCTGCTTTTATTAAAGATTAGCCAGTGATCCTCAACGCTAATGTGAGAAAGGCTACTCTGGGCCAAACCAAAATTCCCTCTAGCCCAGTAGCCTGTCTCCAGCAGTGGCCACTTTGGGAAGCTGTATAAGAATAGGCCTTTGGTTTGCCTTCCTGGCTCCTGCTGAGCTGTGTTTTAGGGACTTTCTGAGTTTGCGGCTGTTGGGGGACGGTTGAATTTTAGGCCATCATCCCTAAGCTTTTGTAATCCTTTCTGGAGTTCACCAATGCTTTTTTGCCACTTTGTTTCTTAATCTTAGTTTGCTCAAGTGGAACGCAGGTTAATTGTTCTTCTGCAGGCTCCTTGTTTTGCTCAGCCTCTGAGAAGAAAAAAAAAAAGGCAGAAATGTGAAACAAAAACTATTCCCCTGTTACGGGAACATCTTTTTCAAGCTAAGCTGAGCTGGCTCTTGCTCTGTAGCCAGACCTGTAATGGCCTCTCTCTCACATAACAATACAAAATATTATTTTTCCTTTCATCTGTTGTTTTTCAGTTACTACTTTCATCATAATATAGGCCAGGGCCTCCACAAAGGCACTACCAAGGGAATAGAAAGGTCACTAACATGGGATTTACTATTTGATCTGTTCTTTTTATTACAGGGAAAAGTGAAGAAAAACTGCAGTTTTGAACCTAAACCTTTATGAACTGTCTAGTCAGGGAAGCAAGAGCAGTTTAGCATTCCTGGTTTGGAAAGTGTTGCTGTGGTTTACATTATACACATGATATAAAAAAAATTAAGAAAGGATCTATTTTCTGCTTTGGTTTCAGATACAGCTGAAATCTCTCAAGGGTCCAAGGTACAAATCCATTGAGGGTTTTAAAGCAAGTAAAGCAATCTTGGCTTGGGTGGGATGCAGGTCATGTGTAACAAGACATGAGAAAGCAAAGCATACGGCAGCATTTGCCCTGAGCTGGAAGAGCCATAAAACCGAGGTCCAGACAGGACAAAGAGAGGAGGAAAAGGTATAAGAAAGGGGAAATTACAGAGCATAGGAGAGGGTTTACTCAGAGGTTAACTAAGGAGGGATGTCTGTGTGGGGAATATTTCAGGGAAGGTGATAGGCACGCTTGAAGGGCTCAGAAATGTGAGAGGGGAGGGAGATACTCTGCATAATGTAAGGAAAAATTGGCCGAGGTGTGGAGGGGAGAGGTTTTTATTCACAGCCTTAAAGCAAGATAAGGGTCATCTGATTCATCATGACCTGACTAGAACCAGCTAGGAGAGCTGGACTGGCTCCATGTGAGTCATTTTCCTGCATCCTGAGCCATTATTATTCTTATTGAACCAAGAAACTACGCTGCACTCACATGATAAGATTTTGGGGGAAAAGAAACAGGAGAAGCAAGGATATTTGGAGTTGAAGGATTTGGTTTGCTTACAATCAGCTGTCTCCTTGCCCAGGGTTGTAAAATGGGATCAGCCACCACTCAGGAACCTCCCTGTCCTGATCCTGGCATCAGGAATGGGGCAGGAGCTGCACCTTGGGACAGGTGGGGTCAGAGCAGGTAAATGCTGCTGAACTTTGTTGTCCTGGGAGCCCCTCCAAAATCCTGAATGCCAGGCTGATCTCAGAGAAGCACCCAAATATGCAGATGTTTTCTGTGATGATTTTAGAGCTGTGAGCTTCACAGAGGCACAGAACTCAACTGGAAAAACTTTCTTGTGACTCAGCAGTTCACTTGCACATGTGGACACAGAAGCATCTGAAAGTCAAAACCCATGGCAAAACAGCCAAACCAGGGTTTTTCAGAACTCAGAGAGGGAAAATATGTTTTCCAATTCTGGTTCAAGTCTTTGGTTAGTTGGTTGTTTAACAAAGCTGGGTCACAAATCTGTGCAGTCCTCTGGATTTCTGTAAGAGTAATTTTTTGATTTTTAAATGAATATTTATTTTAAAATCATCTTTAAGCATGGTGGGTCCTGTTCACTGTAAAAAATATGCAATCTTTGAACATATATAAGGTGGCAAACCCCAGCAACCTCAGTGTTTTGTGGTTTTTCCACAGGCAAGGGGTAGTGGAAGGAGGGCAAGGAAGGTCAGCAGACAATTCAGGAGGGAAGAACAATCTGTCTGGAGACTGACAATTGCCAAATTAATTGATGAGGTCACACAGGTTGGGTGTATCACCCTGCTCACCTCTGGAAGTAGAAAGCCCCCAGAAGCTGAGTTTGATTGCCTGAAGCTTTGCCCATGGGACTGGATTGCTTGAAGGGTGGTTTGGGATACCTGGGGTATATTTGGGATATAGAGGACACCTGGGAATACTTCCTGGGTTGTCACCACAGGTCCTTGTGCAGATTGCTGCTCTTGGAAGCTCCTGTGCAACAAAGAGGTAGATGAGCTGCAGTCACCCCAGGAGACACTCCAGGGAGCCCAGGGGCTGCCAAGATTTCAGTTCTTGTCCTTTTTTGGCTGCTGTGTTAGACTAGAGGGTCTCTGGGGGGTGGGAAGGCAAGGAGTTAAGATTTCTTCCCCTTCTCTGGCTGTGTTTCCCCCAGCTCCCGCAGCTGGTGAGTTTTATCAGCTCTGCTGTGACTCAGCCTCTTCCTCCCCCTCGTTATCCCACCTGATGGTGCTGATTTCATGATCCCCTGTGTGCAGGAGAGGAGCAGGCACAGATGCAGTACCAGGGTGACTCAGAGCCCCCTCTAAGGTACACAGACCTGGAATGCCCCCAGCTAACTGGGTGGGAGTTCCTTTGGACCAGACACTGGGGGCTGAGATCCTTCCCACTCCTCCTCTGCACAGCCAGTATGGGCTCAGTGCCTTTCGTTCATGTAAAAATAGCTGTATACCAGTTTCTGTGGTCAATTTTTTTCCTTCTCTGACTCATGTGTTACAGTGTTGTTGTCAGTCACTGTCACCCATTGAAAAGGCTGAACTCTCTCTGCTAAGGCAGGAATATTTTTTGGGTATTTATCTGTGTTACCTATTTCCAGATGAAAACCAAATTCAGCTGCTAAGCCCATGCTGCATCAAATTCCAGGCTGTGGGATCACAGCTGCCCAGGGCAGTGGTGGAGTCCCCATCCCTGGAGGGATTTAAAAGCTCTGTGGATGTGGCACTTGGGGGCATAGCATAGTGGTGGGGAATGGTTGGAGTTGATGATCTTAGAGAGTTTTTCCAACCTGAACAATTCTGTGATTCCATGATTTCTCTGAGCCTCCACAGTTGGAACGTTCTGTGCAGAGCTCAATTCCCAGAGTACAGTCACACCTGGATCCTCAGGGATTTGTGCCCTTACCTTTCCACCACCACATCCTACAAAGGCATCTGTTTTAGCACCAAAAAGAAGCTGCACCACACATTTATTTTAATCTTTTAGCTGACCAGAGTCAGCATTCTGTGCTTTGAGGGTGGGTTGCAGCACTGAGGGTCTCTTGGCTGGTTCTGCGTGGCTCTAGGAAAGCTTGCTGAGCTCTTTCGGAAAGCACATCTGCCCTTCAGCTCACCTTCACTGCACTTCTTCCACACCCATGGGATGTGATAGGCCGAAGCACAAGCCAAGGTCGTTATCACTAATATTTCTGTACAAACATATTTTTAGTTTTTCACTCAGGGATCAGAGAAAAGGGAATATTCGGAGGGGAAATAACAGGGAAAATGAGTAAAGATCCATAGCTTGAGTTTACACAATTCCCAGCAAGCTTTAGGTTAAAGTATCTAAGGTTAAAAAAACCCAGGATGCATCAATGCAGGGAACTGTTTGGAGGATTTAACCTCACAACATTAAATCCATGTGCCAAAAATAGAATTCTGCGTTCAAAGAGTATGATTTCTGTATCCCAAAGGGAATCTTGCAAAAGGAGATTCCTGCATAGGTGGCTCTCTCTGACACTTGTACATTTGTTTCAAGTTGAAAATTCAAATGTACAGTTGATATAACAGTTCAAAATGCACAATTGACTTTAAAAGTGTGGAGAAATGGTTCAGTTTGCAAATGAATTATGGGCATGTAATGGCACATCTGTTCAAACATGCTTCTTTGGTGCAGCCTTTTCCAAGTCCTATTTCCCCTGTGGTAATTCACTTTGGGTGAGATTCTGCCATTTTTATTCATATTGTACAGTAGCTTGTTTTATGCATAACTTTGCTGCTATAATGAAGACAGAATGTAGCTAAAATTTACTTGAGAGAGGACAAAGAGAAGGGCATTTCCAAGACTTGTCAAAGATTAAACCCAAAGTTTCAGGTCACTTCTCTCCACATGAAACTACCTATTTATATATTCAGAATAGCTGACCAGCAACATTTGGGGTTTAATTTATTTCCATATAGCACTTGCCTTTGGGGAGAGATGGATTTTTTAAGTCGAGTGCTCAGCCTCAGAAACGAAAGCTTTGTCTCAGTTTAAAAGTGACTTGTGAGGAACTGAGGATCCAGAACTTGATTTTGATCTAAAACGTAGCAGACAGTGCAAATCTCCACAATATGTCTCACAGAAAACCAACTTCTGTGAGCATAAAAGTCACAACTGATGCAAGGTCATGAGTGCAATGTATCCGAGATGAGGATCTCACTCTTGTAATTAAAATAATTGCCAAGGGGACAAATTAATATTTCCTTTTAAGACCAATAACGTGGAAATTTGTTGTGTTTGTCCTTTGGATGTTGAAGCATTACCTGAAGACATTGTAAATTCAAGACCAGCAAAAATACTTGAATTGTTATGGGCTTTAACTTGCCTTCATTTTGCTTCCCTGATCTATAGATTCATTTTATGCAGACCATATGCAGTTAAAAATAACTGGAGTTGCTGGATTTTATATATGCCTTTGTAAGCATTTCCAACTGCAGAGGGATTTTTTTTTTTATAAATGCAGAAAACCCCAACAAGTTTTATGTTTTCATTTCACCTCTTCCCTTTTTATTTTTTATAGAAATGCTACAAAGGGGAACTTTTGATAAGTATTACCAGCAAAGCCCAGTGTTGCAACAGAGTGAAGTGCAGCAGAGTTTCTATTTAAGGTTACCTGGCACAGCCAGCTCAGCCAGATGTACTTCTGCTATTGGATAATCTCATTTGCTGACAACGTGCACTGCTTTAAAAAATCTGAAAAAAAAAAAAAGAAGTGCCTAGGTGACTTATGTCCAAATCACACATATTCTTTTAGTTAAAATGAAATGTGAGCCTGAATTTAGCCTTTAATTACATTTCCTTCCCTACCTCCAACAAACAAATTTTTATAACCTCTCCAATGAAGAAAGTCATATTTTGTGAATTATTTGCTTGGAAGCTTACCAGGAGCAAAAGTTATTTAGGAAATTTCCTATTATTTGTATCACTCACAGATTATTTTCTAGGTTCCCAAGTATTTCATAAGATTAATTATCCTTTTCAAAGAGTTCTGTGTATAAGTCTAGTTTTGTTTTAGAGCTTTTATCTGGGTTGCTATCTAGCAAATGGAAATTGTGCTTGTGAAGAAGGAAGCATAGCATGAAAATAGGATCCACCACACCGTGTTTGGGGGATATATAATAGAGCTCTTACAGCGTGTTAGGGACTTAAATCATCTCAGAATCTTATTTTTGTAAGAATCTGTGCCGTGCAAGCTGGGAGATAAATCAACAACAGGAAGGGAAGAGTTCTGTATGTATTTGAAGACATGAAATAGTATTGCTTAAGTGAAGCATTAAAAATAAGTATTACTTAAACTATCATCCCTAATAAGATATGTCTGTCATTTTTTCATTTAGCATTGGCTCTGAGGAGGCTGCATTGTTCTGTCAGGATTAAAAGATGAAAAACCCATCCACATTTGAGCATGTGCTTAAACAAGCAAGACTAAGTGTTAGATCTGAGTCCTCCGTACCTCGAGAAGCATTTTTACAAGTGGAAAGTTGTTCAGCTCAGATAGTTCATCCATTTCCCAGAGCCTGTTAGACCTGAATAATACATTGAATGTCAGAAGGCTATAAAATCTCTTTAACTATTGATATCTATTAGTTAATGGCAATATAAATTCAGCCATAAATTTGAAAAAGTAAATGGCTTTATCCAAACAAAGATTTGGTGCATGGTTATAGTGTTAATATGACAGTGTTGACTTCTCAGTTATAACCCCATGGAGGAAGTATTTTTGTTTAACATGGTCAGGGCTTTGAAATCATTGCAATGGAAATCAATACAACAAAAATTTTACGGAATGTCTCCTCTGTACAAGCAGCTGCAAATACAAAACTGAATGTACAGATAGAGCTGAGTGCAGGAATCCTCCTGGTTGTAGGCTTGGGATATAACTTCAACATATATTAAAGGAATTTATTTCCTCTATCAGCTGAGGAATCTTTATTTTTTGATAAACTTGTGGCCATTTCACTCTTCCTCTTTGTGCACTGGTGAGTCTCCCTGGCAAAAGCAGTGGCAGGAAGCTGGTTTGGAAGTTGTCAGAGTATATGAGCAAAATTTCAAGTTGTCCATGAAATATTGATGCCACTGCTGTTTGCTGATTCTTTAAATGCGCTCACAGTGGCATTTTTGAACTGTTGTGTTTAATTTACACCAGGAATAAAATCAGAAACATGTTAACTATTACTTTTTTTTAAGAATGCACTGAATAGTGACCCTTTTGGGTGAGTCTGTTCACAGGAGGGAATATCCACCCCGTTACCAAATTCTTAACCAAGCCTTACACATCCTACACCCCAGAAAGTCACAGATTAGACATCCCTCCTGTTTCACAATCCTGTCCACCCTCTTTTACCAGGAAAGCAAGCCCTTTGGTCTTAAAATCACTTAATGTGGCAAAAGTGTATAATAAAAGAAAACAGAGGGAGGGAGGCTGGCAGGAAGCTCTTGATCCTTTTACAGAAACTGCCTGTTTGGCTGGGCAGAAGCTGCTGAAGAGTTTTAAACATTCTTTTACATGCAAAGGCTCTTTGGCTTCACTCTGGGGCAGACCAAAACCCTTCAGTTTCTAGCAGCTGCAGCCACATTTGCAGCATCCCTGACTATTGCACTTGGGTCAAATCCTGTTTAAACCATGAGACTGTGCTTCAAAGAGCAGGATCTCTGATTCTCTTCCATTTAGGACACTGCAACCTCTTCAACCCCTGAAGCAAATGGCGCTTGAACATCTTAATTCTTTAGAAAGAAATCTCTAGGTCTTTAAGTTTTTCCCCTTTTTGACATCATTCTGCTCATCAGCACCCCACCTCCACAGGCTTTTTTTTTTTTTTCAGACAACAAACAGGAAAACCACAAACTTCATCAGCAAGCTGTGCTTTCCTCTGGAAAGCCAAGACACTGAGGCTCAGAACACAAATCACATGCTCGTGCCTCCAGTACTCACAAACCACCCTGCAGCTCACTTCAGAAAATCATTTAACTCAGGAGGCTAAAAATAAACGGGCTGGGGTGGTGATACCTCGGGATGCATGTTGGCATAACCAGGGGGAGAAAGAGTCCTGGGGTGGTGATTTAAAGTAAAGAAAGGCAGTATTTAGTGAATATTTAGAGAACATAATTATTTGGGGAATAGCATGCAACAGTTACCTCGCACACAGTTGTGCAGAGGCCTCTGAGGAGGTTTCATTGTGAAACAGATGATATTACAAATTGGCAGTGGGGAGGTTCACCATCACCCAAATAACTGGCAGTGTGTTTCCACCCATCCCTGATCTTTTTTGGCCACAGCACTATCTGCTCACCATCACCCAAAAAACTGACAGTGTGTTTCCACCCATCCCTGATCTTTTTGGCCACAGCAATATCTGCTTACCACGGGTACCTGTGGTTCTGTCTGCCTGTCCTACCTGGCAGCTGCTCTCAGTGGGTTTATTCCACGAGCTGCTGTAGGTTGCACATGGAAGGAAGATGCAGTGAGGAGAAGGCCACACAACAAGCCACATCCCTGGCCAAAAGTGTGAAGTGTGAGAGCCTGGCTTTTCTGTCCTCTGATTCTGTTTGTAAATTATTCTTGTTTTCCTTCTCTGGGCCAGGATTCATTCCTGTGTGCTGTGGGAACAAGCCATCCTAACCTAACATGTGTAGGGGAAGGATTCAAATGGAAATCCCAATCAAAGCCTTAGGGCTCAGGCATGGCAATCTGCAAGAACCTGGCACTGGGAGTGCAGGCACAGCTCCAGAGTCTGCTGGGAGACAAAGCTGCTGTGGCCCATCCTGGACTGGCACCCAGTGGGATTTTTAGTGACTCTCCTTTCATCCAGTTAGTCAGGGAACTGAGCCACTTCCCAGGTGTGCTGGGTTAGCTGTGGCTGGATGCTGGGTGCACACCAAACCTGCTCAGTCACTGCCTTCCTCAGCTGAACAGGGCAGAGAAAACACAATAAAAGGCTCACGGGGTAAGATAAGGACAGGGAGGGATCCCTCACAGTAACTGTCATGGGCAAAACAGGCTCATCTTGGGGAAATCAGTCAATTTATCACCAATCAAACTAGAGGAGGATAATGAGAAACAAAAACTATGTGTAAAAATGCCTCCCCCCCACACCTCCCACTTCTTGAGCTTAACTTCATTCCCCGTTTTCTCTTCCTCCTCCACTCATGGTGCAGGGGGACAGGGAATGGGGGCTGTGGTCAGTTCTTCAGATGTTTCTGCTGCTCCTTCCTCCTCAGGGGTTGGTCTCCACACTCATCCCATGCTCCAGCATGGGGTTCTCTCCACAGGACACAGCCCTCCATGAACTTCTCCANCCAAAGTGGAGTCCCAAGTCCTGCCAGCAAACCTGCTTCAGCTTCCACTCCTAGGAACTCCCCACAGAAGCCACCACTGCAGCCCTCCTGCTGCCAAAACCTGCCCCTGCCATCCCAAGACACCAGGGAACAAACCTGCCTGGGACTAGTGCCAGGTGGCCAAACTCACCTTGGTGTCACACGGGCCGTGGCTGTCCCACCACGTGCCACTCCAGGGCGTTGCTGTGGGCTGTGGGGCTGTCCCAGGGCTGCAGATTTCCTGGCTGAGCCCAGGAGCAGCACACACTGCTCCCCTCCCAAGCAGAGCACGATCCCGGCCTGACACAAGGGCAGGCAAAGCCAGTTCTTCACTTTGTTCTTGATTTTTTTCCATATTCTATTCATGGCTCATTCCCTTCCTTCTCCTGTGTTCAGGGAATGTCACCATGCCTGGCTCCTGCTACAAGGGATGGGTAATGGAGAAGTTTCATCACCTCTCCCCAGACTGCAGGACCTATGCTCAATCTTCCTGCTGTCAACACCAAACACACACTGTTATGATTATAACATGAAGACAAGGATCCTGTTTTATCTCAAAAAGTGCAAAGGTTTATGAAGGGTTAAAATAATCTAACCTCACTTTTTTTTTCTCTCCCCCCACCCCCCCATTCTCTTATTTTTTTTCTCCACAATGGCAAATGTTATTTATATTAAGGGGAAAACCAGCACAGCCTTGCCAGATCGAGCTCACTTCTCTTTGCCAGCTCAAACACAAAGCAGAGTTACTGAGTTTTTGGTACCTGCAAAACAATCTGAACATAGTGTTCTGTCATCCTTTGAAATGGCAAATGGAAGTCATTTAAACCAGATGAGTGACTGGACGGGGAATTACTGCACCTACAGCACAGGATATACAGTATGTGCACCTATTTCAAGGCAGCTAGAGTGGGTGGCCGGAAGAAAAGAACTTTTTTCCCTCATTTAACCTGTAATTTGACAACATCTGCAAAGAATTATCCCTGGTACTGGCATTGTAATTGTTGTATCTAACATCAATCACCGGGTACGGGAGGTTGCTTTAAATAGATGTTAGTGCGTTATAGTTTCAAAACATGAAAGCAAAAAAAAAGAAAATGAAATATGTAAATTGGTAGAGAAATTAATTACTGGAAACTTTGACACTAATTTATTGTTTGAATAAGACATGTAACTGGCCAGGGTGGGTGACTGTTTGGGTTTGACCCCATATGCTTTGGCAAGTGTTAGAAAACAGAGGCCACTACATTCCAATTTATAAAAATTATAACTTCTTTTTTTCAAGTCTCTATTAATACACAGAAGAAGAAAGGGATTAGACTGACTCATATTTTACAGTGAAAGGACAGCAAGTAGGAAAGCTTCCATAAAGTGTATGTCTTTAAAACAAAGTCCTTCCTCCCCAGCTCTTTCAGTGGGATTTCTGTCTTTGACTTCATCAGAAACACGATTACAGGGAACAAGCTATGCACGTTTTTGGACAGCAAAAATTGCAATTCCAAGCATGCTCCAGATTTCCACTAGCAGCTCAGCAACTACAGGAGTAAATTCATATTCACAAGTTATCAAATTTCCAGCGTGCATCCAATTTTGTATTGGGTTTTGGTTCATATTTGTGGCTGGATGTGAATCGGGTCCAGTATTTGTTTCTCAGGAATGTCATGGAAAAGGAAATCATTGGGTGCAGGGGTATTCACAGCCAAACACAACGCACAGTACCACTCTCCAGCCTGAGAGCCAGATGAACCATTATGATGGCCCTGGGAATTGTACTTAACCTGGGAAAATGTTTTAGAGACAGAGAGAAGAAAAACCTTGCACTCTGGTGTCTCTGGCGTCTCTAATAACCACCATGTTATATATATATATAATATGTACACATACATGTTCAGCCTGAAATATTATACCACATTTTTAGAAGTTAGGCAGTAAATTATGTTCTTTTTCCTTTTTCCTCTCCCATTTTTTTCTTTTTCATTTTTTTCCCCCCTTTCTTTCTTTTTTTTTTTTTTCCCCTCTCCATTTCTCTTTTCTGGGCAAAGGCACTGATAGGTCTTCCTGAATTCTCTTCCTCAAACTTTGGCTGCTCCTTTTGCTCACCTGAAACCTTGCCTGTAGGCAAACTTCCCAGCTGTGTCTCACATTTTTGTGTTTACAGGATAGGGAACCTTTTGCTCAGGAGCTGTTGCTCATAAGGAACCCATCATCTCTAACAGGATATCCCCATAAAGCCATTTACATGCATTTGTGGAGTAAGGTTCTCTTAACAATTCTTACTTTAACATCTCATCACATAAAGTTTAATGGATTTCACTTCTTTAAAGACAAAATGCCATTTCTATATATAGTTGCCATTACCTATGCATTCAACTATTTTGAATATTGGTTACTAGAGGTATAACATTGCATAACAAAAGTATATTTTTGCTTTAAAGCCAGTCCTCACAGATTTCATTCTTTTAATCTGAAAACTCTATAAAATCACCTCAAAAATGATCCAGCTGATGAGGTTGGAAGGGCACAGCTCTGTCACAGCAAATGGATCCCAGAGTCATCACGCTGCATAGGTGACCTGTTGGATGTGTTTCACTTAGATGGTGCTGTAAAATGCTGCCATTTGTGGTGAGAAGAAACTCATAAAATGCTCCAGGGAATGTTTACCTTACTGTTCATATGGGGCTTAGGGTTCTGCTGTTCAGCTTATACGAAATCTTTAGCTTCCCCTTGAAAATAAGCCTCAGAGCCCTATATCCCTTTAAACCTATTCCAGCCCAAAAGGTGACTCAGTCCTTGGGCTGGCTGACCAAAGAGCTCAGAGATGATGGTCGAGAGAAGTCCATGTCATGAAGGTGGCATCCTCCTTGACTGTGGTGTTGTCCAGGAATGTCCCCTTGAGAGCCTCATGGCACTGACAAAACCCTGAAATTGCACTGGGAGTCACTGGTTGTTTATTAGGCCAGGGTTGCTGGAGAAACTGCTCTGCAAAGAGCAAAATCAAAAGGCAGATCTGGTTCTAGCTGGGAGATGGGTAGAAGTGAGTGGCCTTGTGCAGATGCTGCCTGGGACTCCTCACTCAGCTGAACAGGGTTTACCTGAAAAGTTAAAATTAAGCCATTTTTTGTCTTGGAGAACTTCTCAGAGGAGAACACTCCCCTGGCTGCTTGTGGGCTGTTTTTTATAGCTCCAGGCAGTGTAAACTACTTTTCCAGTTAAGATTAAGTAAACATCTTTAATTACCTAAAACTTTTCTTCCTATTTAATTTGCTGCTGAGGAGAAGGACAGCAAGCCTCTCTATGTATGATTGTCACATGTGCACAGTGGGAAGGGTTGCAATGCGCTGTTCAGCAGAGGGTTTGTCTATTTATTTGGAATTTTGCAGTGGTTCATTAGCAAAGTTTGACTCTGTTGACATGTATGGTGGCCAGTGTCAGTGTTTATGTCATGTTTTTGCAGAGAAGGGACCAGCCCAGCTGTGTCTCTGGTAGTACAGGATGTGCTTTGGTGCTGGCTGCTTGAAACCTCTCGGGGTAGGTTAGGAGTGAGGATGGGGTGGGAGCAAATTAAAAGAGTGAATTCAATGACCAGGCCATAGTTTGGACCATCTAACCCTCAGTATCATAACAAAACACAGATACCCAGGGACCTGTGGGCATCCAGGTGTGGGCAATGGCATAGAATATATTTTAAAATTCTTATTTATGTTCAAATCCTCATTATCTGCTCTGGAAATGCCTTGCTATGTTTATGCCTTGCTAAAGTTTATGCCTTGTTATTCTCGAAACATCTGGAAGCTCCACCACGTCCTGACAGAGGAAAGTGAAAGCCATGAAGGAAGAGGCAGTTTAATGCTGAGACACCAGGACAGCTCGTCCCCAGGGCTCATCCTAAACTACTGACTGGGACAGAAACACCGTCCTTGTCACCCCATGGCCACTTTCCCCTCAGGGAATTCCCTTCCCTGGGAGTGATAGCGGTGGCACACACAGCTTTCTCATGGAGACCATGGCAGGAGATTGGAACTAGGTGGTCCTTAAGGTCCTTTCCAACCCAAGCCATTCCAGGATTCTGTGATTCTCTGATTCTATAAACTGTCGAAGAACCCATTTCCATGTATAGCCTGACTGTAGTGCCAATAAGTCATTTATTTTCTATACTATCGTCATAATTCATAAAAATTCTCTCCCTCCTGAGGGAACATTTTATCATCTGATAAGGGGCAACGGCAAGCCAAAAATATAAGGCCTTCACTAAATGATAAATACAGGATGACATAAGCTATAAAACATAAAAGAGTGAGCGTGTGTAATACATGCCAAGGATGGCTGAGGATCAATTTAAACTAAACGTTTTCTGTTAACATGAGAATTTTTGTAAACTGGAGAAAATGAGAGGCAAGAAAAGAAGGATTTATGGAGCAGTGTGTGGGAGGTATGCGGTGTTAAAACAGCTATGGCTGGAGCATGTTTGTTCTACTGTCTCAGGAGTGGTTTGTCCCATCCTCACTCTTCCTGGCAAGCTTCCTGATGACTTTTGTTGGACACGTTTGGAAGCTGAGGTTGGATGTATCCATGTTTCCTTGTTTGGGTGAGCTCAGGAGTGGAAAGCGTTACTCAGTGAGTTAAGCACCCACCTGACACAGCCTCCCCGACGAAATCTTTCGACTCACATCCCTTTCTGGGGCTCAAATCAGTGCCTTGCTGGGGTTGTTTTCCCTGTCCCTTTCCCATGGGATGCTCACCTTGTGGGGCTGGTGTGGTGGCCCCGCTGTTACCCACAGGGCTGAGCAAGATCTGTCTGAGATCTTGTGCTGCTCGTCCAGGGGAGGTACAACCCAGCCATTTAGCGCTCAGGATTTTCTAGCGAGTTCATCACCACGCTTTGAGGCTTGCAGTCCGCTCCCACCTCCAAATAAAAATCCATTTTCTGATCCATGACCTCATTCCGCATATAACTTTTCAGCCCAGCTGCGCGATTGGGTCCTGCGTTTGCAAAACGGTGATTTCCCTGCCAGCTCAGCACCAATTCTTGCTCAATTTTGGCTTATTATATTTTTTTATTTGGGCCCACCTCTTCTTTGGCTACCTACGTGGACACAGTGAGACATATCACAAAGACACAGTCCCGGAGCCAGGAGAAGCAATCACAGGACCTCCACGAGGCCAATTCTCCAAAGCTTCCCAGCGGGGAGCACAGATCACCAATCACTGCAGGTCTGTTTACGAGTTAGGAGAGCTTTCCAACTTCGAGAAACTTGCTGAGTTTATTTCAGGTATGTGCTTTTCCAGCCCCATAAACATTTAGTTTTCAATCTGCCGCAGCAGAGGAGAAAGCGAAAATAGTTGTAAACAGAGAGCAGGGCTGGAATCCCCCCATGTCCCCTTTTAAGTGAGTGCATGGGCACATGTAGAGCGAGCAGTTCTTAGATATATAGCCCACCTAGGTAAAGCACTTTCAAATGTACTTCATTTATTTATTCTAGGCCCTTTTTTTGGCCCAAAATCATCAAAAATTGCTGTCTCTAGTTTCATCGTGCCCTTTTGAAATTGTCCAGATTTTGTGCTAAGAGTCTAAAGCCACAGCAAAGGAGCAGGCCAAGAGGAAAAGCTTTTGAAGAGTTCCCACAGCTGTGAAAACACGGGCCTCAGGCTGTGTGTAGAGTTACTTCAAACAGCTGCTTCAGGTGACTAAACACCTTGAGTCTCATTCATCAAGTGTTGTTTATACTGGCTGACAGACCAGACTTGGAGAATTAACTCTGAGAAAAAAAGATGTACTACATACCAAGTATGGGAAAGGAACCCAGTTCCCTAAATAAGAAAGGAAGGAGGAGGAGGGGGGAGAAAAGGGGGAGGGAAGAGTCCTTTTAAAATAAAACAGATGAGGGCTAATTTTATTTCATGTTAATAGGCCTTTTGATGCCCTTTGCATGTTTAAAATCAGAGGTGAAGGAGTATTGATGGTTTGCCACTTCGTAATCATGCAAATAAAAGCAATTTGAGTGATCCCTGCAACTTGACAAGAAGCTCAGCTAACCTGGTGTAAAATCTCAATGGTTAATTAGGAGCCTTGAAGAACCTATTAAAATAAGACTCTTTTTCTCAACTATCCTCAACAGAGAATATCAGGAAAAAAAATATGCCCAGCGCTGCCACCCCCCTGCTCCCATTTAGCATCAGATTGTGCAGATTCCACCCGTAGTTTTGGTACAGGACTTATCACTCAGCTTGTGATATTCTTTCATCTCATATCCATATGAGAAGGTGACATGATAAGATATTTGCAATCGTGTAACTGCTTTGCACGGATCAAAAGAGGAATGAAAGAAAATGACATGAGTCAGTGTCAAGTGAAGTGCTACTAGTTAAGTAAGCTTTAAATATTGAAGGGGATTTTTAATATTTCCTTTTAATCTCGAAATCTGTCACTCGGTGATTTTTTATAACACTGGAGTTGTTACTAACAAAATTTTCCATGGTTTCATTCAATCCAAATGCAAAAACCCACCCCATCTCAGTCATGGCAAATGTTGTAATTTCTACTGGCAATTTCTCATCCGCAACCCAGGCAGATTTCAAAGAAAAGGAGATGTTTTTCAGGCGCTGGGATACTGTTGGGATCCTGATGTTTGAACACTGGCAGTAGAACCTAGGCCAACAGTGAGATTTCAGTGCTTTTCTTGTTGTTTCTCCTTAACAAGCAGTCAGACTGCAAGGGTGAATATGCTTTCAGAGACAAAAATAGCATTCAGAGGAAGAATTTAGAATCACAGAAAATTATTTTGAAAGGAGATTGTTTCAGAGGCTGTTTCCCTGACAAACTTGGTAAATAGTTTGGCAGATCCTGAAGCTGTTGGATTTGCATATGCATATAGAGGGGCTGAAGAAAAATACCAGGTGGTTTTCTTCTTAGAGCTTTGGAATAACACAAAGTTGATGGCAGTAGATTTACATCTTATTCTCTTAAAAAAAAAAAAAAAAGGCAAAACCCAAACCAATTTCTCTGAAGAGCAGGATTGAAGATTTGCAGGTTTAAATCTGTATGTGAGGAATGTAGATGAACCAGTTTCTCTCTTTATGTAGAGTGAGTTGTGTCCTTCACTGAGAAGGATCTCCCCACTGGTTTTTGTCTAGGCTGAGAGAGGCAATCCTAATTGGATTAAAACCCCCGAAGTAATCCAGTCCATATCCAAAATAAGAAGATCAAATGACTGAAATAATATCTTATTCTTGTCACTCCTGAAACAGTGATATCACTGGAAAGGATTAAAAATTAAGTTGTTTATGTCCCTGGCTGACATGATTTGGGACTCTTTCCCGTGTCATTTATAACACAGTAATATTGGCCTTGTGGCTGATATCCATATCAGGCAAAATTTTAGGGATGTTGAAAAAACCTGGAAAAACTGCAAGATGGTTTCAGTAGCAGAGGTGTTAGGGGATGCTGCGGTGGTGATTTGAGAAGGGCATGGGTTGGAAAAAGCGGTGTATTTAAAAGCAGGCAGCTGGAAGTGCTCAAGGTTGGTTGGAGACCTTGATAATGAAGGAGTTGAGCCCCAACCCTTTCCAAGCTGAGAAAGGTTTGGTGTCTCAGTGTCCCCTCCCTGTCCCAGCTCCCTGCCATGGTGGCACTTTGTGTTTTGCATGAAGGACTCCATGCTGGCCAAGGGCATTTAGGCACAACTACAGCTTAAATCACTGAGATTAATGTACAACTGTGGTCATACACAAAATACATCAGCTGAATATTGGTTCTCTTTGCAAGGCTCCAGGGGCGAGATAAAACAGATTTGTAACGTTTGTTTTCAATAAATTACTTTCTTGAGTCCAAACAAAATATTATTTTATTCTGTTTTGCTCATAATTTTGGACTGAGCAGCTACTTTTAGCTTGGAAAGGGTGGATTTCAGTGGATTTGGACACTAAAACACGATGGGCTCACAACTTTTAATCAAAGCCGGTGCCGGGTCCCACGTGTGGCCGTGCTGTCCCCGACCTCCTCGCTGCTCAGGGGCGTTGGTGGATCTCACAAAACCCCTCAGTGGGCTGGAGAAGCTGTGGTTGCCAGGCTGGGGAAGCAGGGTGTATCACCCAGGTGCCACTGTTTTAGGAGGTGAGTGCCTCTCTCTCCCACTCGTTGCCATCAGCGCCGCACTCTGTGCCAGGCTTCGAGTGCCGCCACCCCGGCTCTCCATCCGCACGGGGCTGCCAGGAGCCACTTACCTTCCTGTCCCTTGCTGGGACTTGAACACTCTCCAGGTCCCGTGATTTCTCCCCTCTTCCTTCTCCTACTTCCAGGCTGATTTTTTTTTTTTTTTTTTTTTTTTGAGTTTGCTGCTATGGGNATAGTGCAAAGTTGGTTTGTTTCCATAAGTAAAGCTGAAATTTCCCTGGAAAAGCGGAAGCACCTACCAGGTTCGCAAATATTTTGTTTGCTCCATTTTACTGTTGCTGTTGTGACTTTTCTATGAATCTGAGCCACAATATTTACCTAAAAAAAAAAGAGAATAATCTGCCCACTGGAGTGAAATTGAAAGAATCTGATGATAATAAGGATTACTATTAGTCACAACTGTGTAAATGTGGTATTTTATAGAGTGTGGCTCCACATTTTGCAAGGGAGGTGAGAAATGTTCAGATCTCTCCTCTTTGGACAGCTCAGAGGGCAATTAAAAGGTAACAATAATCTGAAAGGTGGTAAATAGTCACTCTGGGGATATAAACAATCTCTTCTCATTTATTAACATCACAAGAGTCCTGGTGTCAGCTCAGAGCAACTCAGATCACCTTCAGTGAGATGTTTGCCATGCTTCCTTAGGCTGAGCTTGGTCTACTGATTAAACAAAGAAAACACAGTAATAAATTACCTAGAATATACCTGTGCTCACCAGAGGCGGCTTTAAGCCTGCACAGCTAGTTATTTTGTTCACGTAATTTCCAATTTATTTTGTACTTTAAAAGTTTGTTTTGGCTGGGATTGAAATTTAATTTGTTCTTCAAAGAAACATAACAATGGAAATACAAAGAGGAAGCTTTTGTTCTCTCCCTAGGAGTTCTGAAAGGTAATAATTATGAAATGATAAGATTCTAAATGAAAATGTCACTTGCAAAGGTTGAGGTTGAAAACAGCACAGACCTACGTAGAGCGAGAAAAGTCACATTTGATTCATGAACATAAATACAGCCAGAATGATTTAATTTTAAATCATCTCATGATTTATCATATAAATATTTTACAATTTTGAAAGGAAATTCTTCAAAGCACAGGTTTCTGCAAGAACACAATGCAGCTTTGCAAAAACAGCACTCCTGTATTATTAATAATATTAGTAATAGTAGAAAGATTAATAAAATATCATAAACGCAGACTGGAGGAATAGTTATTTATATAAATTCCAACAACTGCTATTCAACAATACCCTGAATCAGATGTAGGAGCAAAGTTTTATATTGTCTCTGCTCCGTGTTGTTATAGTGATCAGCATATCAATGGCTCTGTCTCTGCCCTACTCAACCAATGTTTAAAACAAATATATTCCTTCAAATTTAGCTTTATGCACTGTATTTCCTTATTTATTTAACCCCTTCCACTTTCTGCTACCTGCCTGTCTTTTTCCTCCTGTTTATGTGTGAACATGGATGCTCCTGTAAAGGGTGAGTTATTGATTTTTAGAAAATTTGTGTTTACATACACATTACCTGTCTCCTCCTGTGCATCTTAATCAGGCAAAAAACTAAAACTAAACTGCTTGAGCAAAATATATTTTGGTGGAGTTTACCCCTGAATTACATGTGTTGGGTTTTCCTTCTAAACTCAGGACTACATTTTGCAACTAAAGCATTGGGTCAGCATTGGAGTTTGTGTCTGAGAGTTCTTGCTGCCCAAAAGAATAACCTGATAATGCTCATGGTAAATTTCTCCTACTCGTAGTGACATAGAGCTCCCACACAGGTATTAAATATTGGAAAAGTTTTCCAAGAAGGGGATGCTGGTGGGGGTTGTGGAGTCATATACAAAGGAGGGTCTGCATTTCCTTGCTGACAGAAACAGCTCAGCACTGATTGCTATCTCCACCTCATTTCAATTTTCCCAAAGAGATCACACAATATTTTCAGCTCCTTCTTGGTTGTTTTGCCTCCTCTGAAGTAACTGGCTTTAACTGGTGACCCAGCTCTCTTCCCAGTGTTCCTTTCTTTTGGCTGATGCATTTATTTGTCACCTCAATGTCGTGCTACCAGTAAGGCTGGAGGGACTTTGCCTTGCACTAAAATTTTTTTGGGTTTTTTCAGTCCCCAAAAGTTAGGTGATGATATAGAATGCAGAAATACTGTTTTTGTTTCTGGCCTGGTAGGATAAGCTTGTGTAGAATAACCTGTCTAGTAAAAGGTCTCAGTGGGTGATTAATTCATTAAATCTGAACCCATTTCTTGTGCATAAAGATGCTTTTAGAAATTAAGTGTTGATAAAAAATTTTGAGCAAAACTGTGGTGCAACTCAAGGCAGGGATATCTGTGTGCAAGATTCATAAGTCATTTTTTCCCAACATTTGTCCAATGCTATCTTGGCACAAGTATAGAAAAGTTTTGCTGCAATCCTTCTTTAATGAAATCAGCTTTTATTCTGTTATTTTTTTTCTTATACTGAAGGAACACGAAGTTTCAAAGAAGATACAAGCATTGTATGACTGTTTTAGTAGAGAAAGGGAATTTTATCAAAACTATCTGCATGGTGGGTGATGATTAATTTCTAATTTCAAGCATGGCATATGGTATAATTCTTACTTGAAATGAACAAAATCACTTCACTTACAATTACCTGAACCAGATCTGGCTCCAGTACTTTCAGGCAACTTTGCCAAAACAAACAAAAACGCAACACAGGTATTCATTTGAATAATCAAATAAAAATTTGTTCTAGCAGCATTTATACTCCTTGTGTTCACTTTTAAAATGTTATTAAAAAGTAAATATCATATAATTCAGAGATTATTAAAAATAATAATATTGTTCAAAAAGGAATGTGCTGGAAGATGTTCTCAGAAACTATTTTAAGAGCATATGCTAATTAGAAGGATAATTTTGTAGAAGTTGTATTGGATACCAACATTTCAAAGATCTTACAGGCTTCACTTAGAAAATTACAAGTTTGCAAAGTACAGAAATATTTTGTTCTGTCACTGTGTGATAGCAAATCCAGTAGACCTTCTATGAACTGTCTATAAATGACTGGAGGGTGGGTGGAGAAATTGGGGCGTGTAGTTAATATTCACATTTCATTTTGCTTTCTCTCTCAACTTTTTAAAAACATTTTTCTCCTGGCTATAATGGGCTCTCTAACTTTGCTCTCATAAAATGGAGAATTTCTTGTGAAATACAGGTGAAAATTTAATGAATATTTAAACCTCCTGTTCCTAAAATGGACATTGGCAAGGCTTTTGTTGATTAAAATGGTGTTTTTATGAGGCATTACTCTTATTTTCAAGTTTGAGTTCAAAAATTCAAGAGAAAAGCTACCTAATTTGTATAATTACTCTTATTTTTGTTGCATGTACTTTACATCTTTATTAATATTGATTAACAGCAGGTAAATGACCATTAAATACTCAAAACAAAATTTGTGGAGCATTTGCACATCTTTCCAGGCTTACTTCCTTCTGAAATGAAGGTTAATGGCAGAGGATTATAAACACAATTTTCTCTTGCAATTTGAGATGTAGAACCCAAAAAAATACCTGCAAGACTTTTTGATGGGTCACGTTCAGTCTCTCAGGACAATAATCATGGTCACATGAACAATAGACCTGAAGAGTGGACCAAAGTTCTTACCTGAACTTTTTACCTATTTTCTGAAAGATAAATAAAAATCTGGAAACCTACTGTAGGTCAGTAGAAGAATTTCTCATTGACCCCACTGAAGGTTATGGAAGGGGAAGTTTTTATGTGACTGTAGGAAATTTTGCTGTAAGCAAAACAATGACCTCGCATTCAGGCATGGTCATGTTAAATCCCAAGTATTTGGCACGTTTAAATATTTCAATGAGCCTGTTTTTACATCTGAAGAGTAAATAAATACGGGGCAAAAATAAACCTTACTTTAAAAAAAAAGATGCTAAAGCAAACATATAGGTATTGCATTTTTATGTTGGTCTTAAAACAAGCCCAAGGCATTCTCCCACACTTTTTTTTCCAACGTTATCTCCACCTGTAATAATAAAACATGTCTTCTGATTACTGTTCTTTCCATTATCTCATGTCTGTACCTAATTTATTTGCTACTTTGCTATTTGCTTTCCCTGTGCTAAAGGATTCTTTCTCTTTTGGTAATGCAGTATCAGCTGTGAGAGGTGGATATGCCCCTAGCCCCCCAAAATTTTCTTGTCTTGCTGGAAAGAAGTGTTTAGGTTCTAAAATATTTCAGAGCAGGGTGTGTACCAAACTAGAAAATGAGGCTACATTTAAAGGATGCTGTTTTAAATTCTTATAAAGAGTAAGAAAAAGTTTCTACTTTAGAAAGGTGAAATTCCAAAAACCCAAGGAATACAATGAGTTTTAATTCCCTTTGAAACACAATACCCTCACAACGATTTATAAAATATTAATGCATTTAGAATTCAAATGGGGTAATAGTTTTAATATCTGTGTTCTCAAAGTTATCTGGAGTGTTTATGCTCCAACAGTTAAACTAATATACGGATGTCTAAAAAATCAGAATATTTGAACATACATTTAAGGCTATTGATTAAATTAGGAGAAACTTTCCACAATCCATTTGCCAGGTGTGAAAAATGGATATATCCATTTTTTATGCTTTGTGACCTTCTTACATGTGTGTATTCATTGTATAGATTTAAATGCACTTTCGTACCTAGTTTCAGTATGGGGTTTTTTTGCAAAAATCTCTCTGCAGTTCTTGTTTTAAGACCTTGGTGGTGTTGCAGCCAGATGAAATAGCCATTCTTGATGTCCATGTCAACAGGAGCCTTTCCATTGTTTTCCATGGGTATTGAAAGAGGCATGGTGTGCTCTGCTGTGATCCCAAACCCATGGGATTAGCAGGACAGAGGAGATTGTGTGTGTGAGTGAGTGATTTATGCTCTGCTTGTTTCTGCTGTCCACAGAACATGGGTTTGCTGCAAGAGGAACTCTCATTTCAGGAAATTACCCACATTGTCAGCGAATTTGCTTGTCCTTCTTTAACATTGTGAACAGCCCATTTTTCATGTTTTAGAAATATTTTAATGCTGGACTTTGATATATTATTACCACATGGTCATATCACAATAAACTTTCCACTGCAGACAGACAGGCTTGAGGATTCCTAAAAAAAATAGTATCAAAGGAGCAATACCCTTGGGTCCCTGCAGAGATCCAAAGGAAAAGCTCTCCCTAGAGCTGGCTGTTTTACTTTTCCCATAGATAATCACAGTGCACAGGAGTCAGAGGTTTCAGTCTCAAGTTTACCCTGAGAATAAGGAATTTTGGGAAAAGTGGCATGCAAGATGGGTAGGAAGAAAGTTTGAAAGGAAAAAAGTACCAATCTGCATAAAACTGGAGAAACAAAAATACCAACTAAAGGTCAAAATTGGTGATGTGACTTTATCTAATAACAATAAATGTTCATATCAAGGGGAATTTTGAGTATGGGAAAAGTATGTAAGTCCCTAATTTCTGCATGAAATACACTATGCTATGTTTTGTGGGATATTTTATTACCTGATGGGAAATTGTGAACCTCTCCTAGAGAAGATGGCAGAGGTTTATAGTCTCCCTTCTCAAGAGGAATGGGAATTCACCTGCCCTAAAAGTCTTGTTTCAACAGACAGGAGTAGAGGAAGAACTAATTAAGATTCCCCAAGAGTGGAGGAGTTAGTCCCAAGCCAAGTCTGAAGGCCAGGTGTGTTATTTGGGAAACACAATTTGTTTCTGGATGAGATTTTTTTCCTCTCAAATTCTATGTAAATAAAAGAAGAGATCCTCTGAGCTGATTTGTATCTGCACTGAGGGCGGGGTTGAGTGAAGAGCTGAGATAGCTGAGAAAAGGGCTTTGTTTTCCATGATTAGCTACAGGAAAGGCCAGAATGTCCATTTGAACTTGAATCTCTATCCCATCAAAGTATCAGCCTAATGACCTAGAAGCAAACAAACAACATTTTAAAAGGCCATTATTTTTTATCAGGCTTGAGATTTCTCTCCTTGAGGCTGGTCAAGTGCTGGAAGAGGTGTCCAGTGGGAATCTTAGGAAAATTATTCTTGGAGGTGTTCCAAACCCAGCTGAGGAGGCTCTGGGCCGTATTTTCTAGCTCTGAGATTGGTCTTTTTGTGAGTGGGTTTTGGGTCTGGATGTGCCACCCAAGATAAATTACCCTGTGATTCTCTGAAAAAGTGAACCAGGCCAAACCCAGACACATGGAGGTGAAGTTTGTCTTGGTCTTCCATAGCATTTATTGACTTCACATATGTTTTTGGGAAGGAAAGTAGTCCTCAAATTAGTTTTCCCTTGCAACTTGATATTTTCGATACATAAGACACAAATATTCCTCATCTGATTTTGATAAGAGACAGGTTTAGCAATTTAAAATTGCATTGGTAGAAGTATTTTAGTATTAAATATTATAAAGTAAAATATTAAAGTATCAGAGCACTTTGGTTTCTGCTTGGGCTCTTCAGAAATGCTAAATATTGAAGAGCAGCAGAGAACCAGTGAGTCAAAAGAAATCAATGCAATATGTTGAAATAATAAAATTATTACTGGAATCGAAGAGGATCTCAGTAGCTCCCATAGCCTGCAGTGTGTAAGTTTGCAAATTCCAGCACTGGCAATGTCTCCCCACAGCTCTTCCCATTTGGAATTCTGTATTTCCTTCAATGGAAGAATTTCTTTCCTTTGGAGCTCTGCATCTTTTTCTTCAGACCAATTTCAAACACCACCAAATTCGCTGCCCTGGGTTCAGTGTCCAAGCAGGCAGAAGGAATCTCTTTTCTAATTCTGTAAAATATGGAGTCTTAATCCCTTGACTTTAAGTGATGAGGTTAAAGAAGTAGCTCAGATTTTTTTTGATGAAGTGAAGGATAGAGGGACCTTTCTTTTTATATTCCTCTAATTCTCTATAGAAGTGTGAGCTTCCACTTCCACATTTAAGATTGCTCCTGCAAACTAATTTCAAGGGTTACACTTACATGAAAAACATGTACCTAGAATTATTTTTACCTCTTTTTTTTCCCCTGTAACTTCCTACATCTTGATTTTCCATTCCGGAAAACCGAGGGATCATTTCGGTAATTATTATTTTCTTGTAATGATAAAACCTCATCCACCACATCTTACATCTCAGGTGTAACAAGAATAAACTGAAACAAACTCATTGCATTAATAATTTTAGTCCTGATTTGCATGTATTCCTTTTTCATGTTAATATGAATCAAGTTTACTTTATCATGACCAAACAGTCTCACCTTTCCCTGTGTACATTATGAGACAGAATATTTGGTTTTACACCTGTGACAGATAAATCTCTATGGAATTCAAGGGTGAATGACATTACTGCCATAGAGCTGCAGCCTAGGTGAGGTCACCATGCAGCAAGTGAGCAGAAAAATAGATATTTAAAGTCATCCAACCAGAACAGATTTGTTCTTCTGACTTAATGTTACTTCCATTTGCAAATGGACATTGCATCAAAGTAATAGCTCATAAAATCATGGAATGGTTTGGGATGGAAGGGACCCTAAAGCCCAACCAGTCCCAATCCTGCCATGGGCAGGGACACCCTCCATTACCCCAGACTGCTCCAAGCCCTGTCCAACCTGGACTTGGACACTTCCAGAGATCCAGGGACAGCCACAGCTTCTCTGGGAAATCTGTCCCAGAAAATCTGGTATTTTTTCTCCACTTGTAAACTGAATTTCTTTTGGTTTCTTTGCTCTGGTTCTGTTTCTTGTTAGCAAAACTGAAGTAAAATCAGCCTTCCTGTGCAGCTGGAAAAAACTGTGTTGAGTTTGGTTGTCAAGCAAGGGAAGGTTCAAGAGTTTTGAGCCTGTTGTTTTATTTGAATCAATCAACGCCCAGAAGTCCAATAGATACAATTTGTTGTCTGGCCTAAATGGGATCATTATTGTCCTGTCTTCTCCCTGGGAGCCATCCTGCTGCTCTCTGCAAGCAAGGCTGACTTAGGCAGAGGTTTAAGACCCTCTTCTTAGTAATTCCCCCCTTGAACATTTATTGCAGGTTTGGTAGTCTACCTTTATTTGCATTTAACTGCATTTACCATCTACCCGCTATTTAAAAATCTAAATCTGCCTGTAGATTGCAGAGCTGTTGATCCTGTTGGATGGATTAACCAGTTGAAAGAGAGGTTTTGGCTGTGCAGGTTCACGGGTCGGATCCATTTCCCCCACATCAGGAACACCACCCATAGACAGCAGGCCTCATCAACAAGTACAGTCAGGAAATGGCCAGGAATGTCAAATATTTATCCCTTTTAAAAAATTTAATATGTTCTCCTGGGGCCTGATTACAGAATTTTTTAATGCTTACAAATTTCTTCAGTGCAACAGTACTAGTTTGTTTCCAAGGAAACAAATGTACTTATACTGCACTGCACACATTCTTAATCATTAAATTCTATAATCTCCCTGCCTCATTCTTTCTTTTCCTCTCTCTCTCCCTCTCTCTTTGAATGGGCAACTTCTAAAAATTGTTTGCTTTTCTTTTTTTTTTGAGTGGAGTCCCCAGATACTCTTTAACTGCAGGTAAATTTTCAAATGTGTTCTCAACAAAGCATTGTTTCACGTTACTGAAAAAAACCCCAAACCCCTTAATTGTTGAGAGCTTTTATGAAATCATCTTAATCAAGATAAATATGTATCCTTTATTCTTCTGCTATTTAATGTGCAAATTTATTTTTCTGAAGCGGATCTTCAGTGTGGTTTGATGTAAAATGTCTGGGTAGGAGTGATATTTAAAAATCAATCTTGAATGTATATTTTTTTAATTCAGGCTCTGCAGACTATGTATGTTTATGCAACACTCTTTCTGTAAGGGAAAAAAAGTATGTGAGCTTATATGGTACTTTATGGATATACAATTTATATATAAGATACCAGCTTTGAATTTGTCATTCAGAATATACTAAATATTAACTGAGGACTAATAGGAGCTCACTGTAGGGACGACACATTTTTAAAGTGACATCTTAGCATTCAAACCATTCATATTCTTCAATGTGAATGTAATTTTTATCTAAATGATTTCAGAGGAAAATTGATTCATTTGACTATAGTGCTCCTAAGACCAGTGGGAAGCTCATCATCTTAATATTGAATCTGTAAATCCTTTCCACTAGGGATGATTAACAGCTTTGTCAAGTGTTTATTTTACTTTAAGAAGAATATGTAATTTCCTGGCATAACTGAGACAGATTTCACTCCATTTCTTCCTTTGCATGTCACATTCATGCTGTAGGTTAGCACGATTGAGCCTACCTCTATTAGACTTCTATTTTGAGCAGTAAAAGGATAGCCTAATAAGTTTTCATAGTTTAATGAGCAGACATCAGTTTGCCCTGTGATTCACTTATACTTGATAAATAAAAACCCCTCAGCAGTCCTGATAAGAAGTAATAACAGGGAATTACTTCCAGATGGCACTTTTGCAGTGCTGCACGTGTGGTCTGAGCTGCCCATGGGATGTAAACTCTGTATTAGAGCAGCCACGTGCTGCTCCCAGGACTGCCAATCCATGGCAGACCCTTCCAGGTGGCAGCACAAGGACAGGCCACCAAGCTGAGATTTAGCTGGACAACCAGCAGCTCAAGGACAGGATTTTCCCCTTCCTGCTACAAGTGAGAATCATTTGTATTGGTAGAGCTTTACAGGAATTTCTTGATACACCATTTTCTTCTCCTTTTGGTATTGAGTATTTTCTTCAGCATTGAGGTTGGGGCCAAACCTCATCTATTTCCTTGTTTGTATTTCCTTGGTTGCTTGGGTTGGAGAACACCAGAAATGTTTATTTAATGTATTTTTTTTTGTCTACCTTTAATGTAGATGAATCTTAAAATCTTTTATATTCATCTTAATAAAAAAGTGTCTATCAAATACCTGAAAACCAATAAAATGGAGTAGATTTTGATTAAAAAGGTCTTAGAAAAATGCGGTTGTGTGGAAGGGTTTAGCTGTGCAGGGACATTTCTATGCTCAGCTTTGCATGTGAAATCCAGGGAATGGGAAAGGGAATGGGAAAGACAACATCCTCGGTGCCTTAGTTGTAATATCTGATCACCTACAGATTCTTCATCACTGTGTCAAAAGCTTATGGAATCATGAACATCCCTGCCCAAAACCCAATTCATTATGTTCACACTCATGGAATTTCCCACCTATAATTATTTAAGACACCAAGCCCCATCATCTTCACCAAATCTGTCAGAATTCAAGCAGTGTTACATCAGTGCTGTCAGGCACAGGGTGGAATTTTTGGGGTGTCCTGTGCAGGGCCAAGAATTGGTATTGATGATCCATGTGGATCCCTTCCAACTCAACACATTCTATGATTCTCTGATCTTTTGGGGGGGATTTAATTTGTGGCCTTTCCCTTCTGTAACTGTTCATATGGAACACATGAGGTTTGGCCACAACCTCAATGCTGAAGAAGATACTCTGTAATGAAAGGAGGGAGAAAATGGTGTATCAAGACATTCCTATGAAGCTTTACCAATCTGAATTAGTCTCACTTGCAGGAGGAAGGAGAGAATCTTGTGCTGCTGGTTGTCCAGCTAAATCTCAGCTTTTTGGGGGGTTATGGTGAGAAGTGTAAATGAAAAGTTTAGCTAGTAATGAGCTCTGTATGCTTTGGACCTTGTGCAGACTGGCCAAGTAACAGATTTCAGGGAAAAAAAAAAAGTTTACTAAAAGCCTTAGTTTCTCTTCCAATATGAAATTAATTTCAGCCAAACCAATCAGGGAATGCTCCTGATTTAGGAATAAATGTTGTGTGTGATTGCCTTCAAACCAGGAGTGACACAAATCTATTGTGCCTCTGAAACGGTACCATCAAGTATTGTTTTGTTTGGGTGTTTCTGCAGAAAGTTCTCCGTGCTCTTTTCTCTCCAATTTCCTGCTCAAAGTCTAAAATAGAAATTGCAGATTAGAAAATCCTTTGAGAGTGGGGTTCAGCAAGTGAAACTGCTTGAAGGTAAGTTTCATACTAGTTTGACTGAATTTAATGAGCCATTGTTAGGAACCAAGCAAGCAAGTATTCTAGTGAGGCAGGAGGTATACACAAGCTGTCTTTTCAAGACACCATTGTAAATCTGGTAACAAAGAGAGCCTGACTTCCTCCTTGAATTACCATGTTGACAAAAAGTCTACTGCATGCACTGATAGCAAATGAGATACATTCTGCTGGTAAAGAAAATTAGACCTTAAATTTAACTCTCTAAAGCCTAACGTCTAGGGCAAGAGAAAAGGCAGAGTCATGCTGAAAAGCAAGCTGTTGCTTCAGCACAGGCTGTGTGTAACTCCTTGTTCTGAGACAGAACATTTTGTGCAACTTTGCTCTATGATTAACAAATGTATTTTAACAGAGAGCAAAAAGCATGGGGAGAGTGAGGGGGGAAAAAAATAAACCGACATAGCAAGCTGTGTCTTTAACCAGTAGGGATTAAAGAATTCACTTTGTTACCTGGGAGGCATCAAGGTGAAGGTCTCTGGTTCTGAGGGGCTCTGCTCACTCAGTGCTTGCTAACCTTGGGCTGGCTGCTCGGAACGCGTGTCTTTGCTGTAGCCTGAAAAGGGTTTTTTAATATTTAAAGTTATTAGTTTATAGTATCCATGTAATTTCTTCAGCCAAAGGGCTTTAATTTCTTTGATGTGCATCTCTGTTCCAGCTGGTACTCCTACCACTCCTGCTGTCTCTTAGCCCTAAGTAAGGTTTCTCTCTTTGTTAAGGCTGGTGCCACTGATTTATCTTCAGCTCGGAGAAGGGCTTTTATCCATTTTAAAAGTGATGCTGCTGAGACAGCTTTCCCTTGCCCTGAGAAGATGATTTTTTTATTCATATTTGGTGGTTAGTTGATATTTTTGGGTTTTTTTTCCCCTCTTTTTTTCCTTTCCTTTAACAAGTATTTTTACATAGAGGTGTATTTTCTCTCGGGTTGCCTGTGGGGTCCTTCTATGCTGTGTTTCTTCCCAGAAAAAAATCTTTTTGCAGAAAAAAGCAAATTTCCCCTCTTTTTGGGATCTCTCCCCACCCTACTGAGGGCTACACACAATATTGCCCTAAAGAGGATCTTAGTTGTGGAAGACAAGAGGTTCTCCTCATTCAGAGTCCTTTATCAGGGGAAATCATCCTGCATTTTCCTCCTTAAACTATTCAAACTATTTTTCCTCCCTACATGTGCTGGAGTGAAGAATGTCCTTGTGAATCAGGCTCATAATTTGTTACTTAAAGTAAATACATTGAGTTTATCCACTTGTGGCTCCCTGGACTGGCCTTCCTAGGTTGTTTTCACATTTTATTGGTTATCAACTCTTCTGTACCCTGTTGTGTAGAATTATTTTTTTTAATATATTTAAAATTAAAATTATTAGAATTATCTTTATACAGATAACTAAAGGCAGATTTTGAAGTCATCTGGTCTTCCTCGTTTACTTGGGTTCAAGCAAACCAAAAATATTTATTCAATGCATTTTTTAATCTACCTTTAATGTAGACAAATCTTAAAACATTTTATATTCATCTTAATAAAAAAGAACACCTACGAAATACCTGAAAACTAATAAAATGCAACAGATTTAGATTAAAAAGGTTCTTATAAAAAGATTGCAGATCACTCTAAAAACCAGAAACAGACTCTAAATATGGAAGTGCTGGCCAGGAGACTCCAGAGACTGTACACTAAAGAAAAGAGTATTTTTTTTCACAAGATACCTTCATCAGTTGACAGTCTCCTGTGAAAAAAAAGTTTATTTGCTGTTAAAAATAACGAGTCATTCCATCAAACACAAAATTGTCTTGTAACTTGGTGTAACCAAAGGCCCTGCTGCCATCTACGTGCAGAGAAAGAGTTTCAGCCTTTTAAGAGTTTTCTCTTTTGGAGTCAGTCAGAATTATGAACGATCTGGGATATCTTACATTGCCTGCAGACGAGACAAAATGCTGTTATGGAGGCCAGCAAATAAAGCTTTACACTAATCAAATGCTCTGCTGAATAAAATATGAGCGTGTTATTTTGCATAATAAATAGCAAGCCAAAATATAAATTGAACACTAGCACTGCTAAATAAATAAGATCATCTAAAGCTGGTTCTCAGCAGCAGAAACTTCAGAGTTCATCCATTATGGATGTGTGTGTGTGTGTATGTGTGTGCATTAGTGTGGACCAGCAGAGGTGAAGTGGTGGCATATACTGTTTTTTTCTCTACCTTTTTTTTGTCTCATTCTCTATTTGGATCATTAATCCAGCAGGAATGAGTAAAGGAGCCCTTCTTCCCACAGAATTGGAGTTGGAACTGGGTGATTTTTAAGTTCCCTTCCAACCCACGATCTGTAGTTCTTCTCTTGCCTTGCAAAGCCAAAACCTTGCAGTCGGTTTCTGCTTTCTGGAAACAAAGCAGTTCCTCTTTGCACTGAGAAAAGCAGTTAAAATATTTCATTTTAGCTGGCTGGGAGCCGCTGTCTGCAGGCAGGTGAAGGAAGGTGCTCCTTGGGCACTTCTCTGCCCTTTGGAGAAGTTTTCTCCCCATCAGGAAAAATAAGAAAAGGGGAAATATTTTGCTTTTCATATGAGTTGATTTTCAGTCAACTAAGAGGCTTTCAAGGAAAAACAAACCTATTGCCATAGAGTAGTTCTGTTAGGAAGAGGAACAAAAAACCCAGACAAAGCATTTTTAACCAGTTCTGCCATAGTTTTTAAGTGACATCTCTGTTATTCCCAACCCAAACTCAGACTATATGAAGATGTTTAAGCAGCCCAGTGTCAAACTGGACTTGAAATTTGGACCAAAGGCCTGTGGGATGGGGGGGATCTGTGGTACCCCTGCCATAAATCATGACAGCAATCGAAACAAACAGGAATTTTTTTTAGTTTTTTGGGGAAGTCATGTGTCACCTGTCACCACTGGTGACACTACAGCCAAAGCAGTATAAAAATCTGAAGAGGTCAGCAAATATTCAGTTACCTCATTTCCTCTTCTCCTTTCCTTTTTGGTTTTTTCTTCCTTGGTTTCCAACCACGGGAGAGCTTTTTATTTTTTATTTTTTTTTAGGAACAAGTATCAGGAAACTGCTCTGCCCCGGCTCCTTGCGTTCAGTTTTTACTCTAGGATTACAATGAGGTGGCAGGGCTGGAGGCAGGCAGGGATGTTTCCAGTGGGATTCCAGGGCTGGCAGCTCCTCGTGCCAGTGTCTGAGTCCCCAGGGATGGAGGGAGCAAGGCAAGAAAGGAGGGGCCTTGTCTCAGCAATTCACACTCAGCCCATTCCCAAGCTTCTTCTCAAAAAATTAAGCTTATTTATACCCACGAGACGTGCAAATCCATTACGGAAGCACCATCTTTTATTTCTTTTTTTCTTTCCTACAAAACCAGATAATTCCCAAGACCATTTTCTCTTATTTCTCAATGTATCTCAGGTTGAGGCAACTTTTTTTCCTAAACCTACAATACTTTCAATTACAACTTTAAATTTTTCCCTTTGATGCCCATAATTGCCATCTTTTCCTCTTCTTCAGGATACTCACTCCTTCCACATCTTTTCTTAAAAAAAAAAAAACAGCTCAGATTTTGTACTTTTTTTTCTCATTTCCTCCTCATGTCATCCTGCTGTCATTGGCTTGGATATCAACATAGAATTTCAGATCCCAGTCCCTCAGGTGTGTGACTTGCTGCTTAGAATCATAATGCCCCAAGCATCTCATTTTCCATAAATATATCTCTTTATTTCCGTAAATATATATCAGTATATATAATTATATATATATATTAAGGTAGCCCAGTGACTCTTTTGCAGTTCAATATTTGAATTCTTCGGGAATTCATTCTGAGAACCCAAACTTCAGACTCAAACACTTCAAGTGATATTTAGGTGTTTAAATCTTTCCTGAACCTGCTCCTTTATCCGTAAATTAAGGTGAAAATTCCCCAAAGTGACAAATATTAATGAAAATTAATAATCTATTCTCATAGCAACCTTTTCCTGAAACTGAGGTTCATTTTTCCATAAATTGTTAACCCTAAATGACTACACTCATAAAAAATATTACTTATTTGCAGGCAATTTGTTAATAGAAAACAAGATCCCTATTTGTCCTGGAATTTATTCTCAATTGATAACTCAAGTGTGTTTTTTTTGTCTCTTTGACCTCTAGATGAGGTAAAAAAGAATAGCGAATAAATCCTAATAAATGAAAGGACTCATATTCACATTACTGCTGTCTGCTGAATGTGTTTTCCCTGAAAAGTCCTTGGCTTGCTTGTTGGTGTTGGATAACACCACATTTTATTAAAGATCTGTGAAGTGTTTCCTAAGATGTTACATTGAGTATTTTACTTTTTTTTTTTTGACATTTAAATTTTACAAAATCTTCTTGGCTTTGCATAGGTGATAACAGGAAAGAGGACTAATGAGACAAAACCTCTTCTTTTGGGGTTTTTAATTGAGAAATAAATTATTTCATGGCTTCTCATTAGTTATTCCCATGGATTCTAATGACAAGGTGCCAACTTTCACACTTTAGGCAGGTTAATTAGCCAGGTAGGGATGGAATTGGGTGATACCTGTGTGCTGCTGAGCCACAGCTCCTAATCATGTGCTTTAATGTCTCTGGAAGGATATTTTCAGCTCCAGCTCTTCCCAGCACTGCATAAATAAATGCTTCCCAGCTAACAGTCAAACTCCTTTTAAAGTTATGCTTTGGTCACCATTATTGTGTTTCCTGAAGGAGATGTTGATATTTCTGCCCTTTTTAAGGGACACCAAGAAAGCTGAAAGACCTCAATTGATGTGTTTGTTTTTCTCCTATCCACTGGCCACACGTGTTAAATATTTTAATGCTATTTCTTTCCCCTAGAAATAATAAAATTAAATTTAAAAATTGATGTTTAAAGGTTTTCTTGGATAAAATTGATGCAGGAATGTGGGCAAGTAGCAGGAACCAAGGTTAACAGAGTAGCACATGTGCACAAGGAAGGAAACACATTTGGAAGAGATGAGGGGAAAAACCAAAAACCACAACAAAAATTGAATTTTGGGCTTCCCAAGAGCACGTCTCAATAGTTGTGTGATTTACCTAACTTGAGAAATATCTTTTAAAGAATCCCAAGGAGTATCTTTAGCTAGAAGAGTTGCTAATAACCATTTGTGTTGGAAGGGATATAAAGAAACGCTTGAGTTTAATTTTTCTGTTTGAAATATTCAGGCACAAGTGGTACCATTTTTTTTTCATGGCAAACAAAATGTTACCCAAGTTTTGTGCTCCTGATTGCTGGCGATCTGCTCACACAGCAATTCTGATTTCTAGGAAAGTATTTGTTATTTCTAAATATTTACTGGATGGTTTGTGCAAACAAGTGTTGGCCTTATTCGAGCACTGATCATTTGTACCAGTCATTGTTTAGAACACACAATTTGTCATCAAAATCACGTGGGCATTGTCTCTGTTCTCTTACTGGACATATGACTGCTTCAAAAATGAGGAATAACAATGCTGGCAAGTGAATGAAGAGTAACCATGTCTTTCCTCATATGAATTTTTTTTTGAACAAATAAACATTTAGGCCAAATTTAAAAGGTCTTGCAAATATTTGTCTGAATAAACCAGTCAGGGCTCATCTGAGCACTCTCTGAGAGCAAATAACACGACCCAACAGAAAACAGCAAAGCAAATTTCCCAGGCTTGTTTGTAAAAGTAATCTTCAGCAAGTATTTGGGATTGTCTGGCCACATATATCTCAGTGTTTACTCACAGCCAGCAGGCTACTGAGCTTGAAGGCATCTTCCTGTGCAAAGCAGTTGAAATAGGAGCTGAATTCATGGTATCTATGCTGGTTTTTAAATAATTTTAAAAAAATAAATAGCCCTTTATTTTTTTATATTAGATCCTGAGATTTTTTTTGTAAGCCTAATAGAAAATTGAAGGAATTTTCTGTTGACTGGTGAGAAACTTTGCTGTGTAAAATGCCAGTAGTTTTCTTTGCTTGCTCTAGTAGTGAAAACTCTTCTAATAAGGTTTTTCTCTGTGTTTTATTTGTTTGTTTGGCTGGGGATTGGTTGTGTTCCTGCTTTTAACCAGTGGGATCATCAGTTGGGAGCAATTTTCCTCCCTGGGACAGAGTTTAATACAGCTGGAAGTACTGGGGAGGCAGCAAGTAATTGATAAATGCAGTGAGTAAATGGTGGCTTATCCAACAAACCCCAAATTTAAGATCTCAGGACTAGGTGGTCTGAGAAGATTAAACTCCACTTGACTGGGGGGTGTTGAATAATGATGGAACACCCAGAGCATCTCAGCCCTGCATCTCCCACTCTTTTTATTTCACACATCACAATTACCAGCCATGATCTTCATTCATGACTTATTGTGGGCGACAGGCCATAATCCTCATTCATGACCAGCTAGAACAGAAAAAAAAACCCAACAAAAAGCCAGCCCACCACACAAAACAAAAGCCCTTCATGGTACTTAGAGAGAACATGACATTATGCAGAGTTTCCCTCATTCTGAGAGCAGTACAGATACAACAAATGCCACAGCAGAGATGCTTTTAAAGCATCTGTTTAAAAAAATAAAAAATAAAAAAAAAATGCAGCTTCCCTAAGTTGTTGTGGGGAAGAGAAAAAAGCAGGGTGGAATTGCAAACATGTATATCATTACTGCAACTGCATTTCATTTATTTTCCTTTTGCAAAATAAATTACATAAATGGGGTTTGTATTGTTAGCTATCCTTCATTCAGAGATTGGGATAATTAGGTTTCAAATACGGTGATGTTTTAAAACACATTTAATTTAGTAAAATTGGTAAGGAAGCTACAGCAATTAAAAATAAAGGACAAAAGTTTCTTTTGCCTTCCTGGGTAATTTGGGGTGAATTTAGACCATGGCATTAGAAGTACAAAAGGTAACTAAAAATGCCATTAAATGAAATGTTCCCAGTCCAAGCAATTTCCTTCTTAACAGAAAGTAAAATGCAAACAGAGATTACTAAAACCCTGCTGTGTTTAATTTAAGTGTATGTAAGCCTTTTACTCACAGTCATTTTGTCTGGAGATAATCACGTAGATCCTCAGTGGTCAGAGCTGTGAAGCGTGCCTTGTCAAAAGTTGCTCACTCTTTGATTGCCCCTCGCTTCTGTCAGCCATGGTTCACGTCGTGCAAGCTCAGCTCATTCATCTTCTGGCAGGGTGGGATTCTCCCACCTCTGTCTCCATCAATTTGCTCCTGGATTGCCGGCAGAAAGGCCAAAAAAGGGCGGGAGCGGGGTGTAAATTATCATTATTCCTCTGGCTAGCTGCAGGGACTCAGGCAGGGCTAGGGGTGTTAAACCAGAGGGAGAACTGGGCATCTTCTGTGGATTCATTATTCTGCAGAAATGAAAGGGTTGGAGAGGCATGAGACACTGACAGGGCTGTTCTGGAGAGGTTTGAGTCGTGCTTGGGAGGGGGAATTCTGTGCAGCCAGAAATCAGGGGCTGATGCTCGAGGCACTCTGGGCAGGGGAGCTCCTGGGAATTCTGGCCCACAAAAGGAGCTGATGTGTGGGAAATTTCCTTTGCCACAGAGATTTTTGTGTTGGTAGCTCATGTCTGGTCTGAGAGTGCTCCAGGTGAGGTGAGGATTTTTTGTTACCAAGGTCTTGATTCTTGAGTTTTCAGGGTAGACAGTTGCTACTGCTTCCACAGGGAGCAGAAATTGCATTTACCACGAGGCAGTGGAAGCAGAGTGAATGTGAGACAATTTGCATTTGCCAGTTGTGGAGTGAGGAATATTCACAGCTGGGAATGAGCCAAAAGCTGTGATGCAGCAAAGGCTGAGGTGCTCCTCAGCTGGCAAAGGCAAAACTCCAGAATCCCAGGGTTCAGACAAAGCAAAATGAGACTGGGAGGTCCAACAGCAGCCAGGCTGCCAGCACATTCCAGCCTGAGACCTTGGGTGCCACCTCAGACCCACCAGCTGCTTTGGTTTGCTCTGTCCTGCTCATGTCTTTCATCTTCAGCACATGCTGTACCTGTATATAAATTTTTCTAGGCAGAAAATGTAACATTTTCAGGAGTTCAGCTTCTGTGAATTTGCAAGGAAAAGACAGAGAGCACCTGGTTATGGTCAAGTGATCTGTTCTCCAGAAAAATGCGTCTCCTAAAATCATGGAATCCCAGAGCAGTTTGGGTTGGAAGGAAAAAGGTAAAAGCCGATTTTGTTAGTGTAGCTGCCATGGGCAGGGACAGCTTCCACCACCCCCTACAAGATCCATCCAGCCTGCTCTTGAACCCTTCCAAGCCACAGCTTCTCTGGACTGCTGTGCCAGCCTCTGGGACCCTCTGAGTGAAGAACTTCTTCCTAACACCAAACACAAATCTCTCCTCTTTTAGTTTAAAATTATCCCCCCCTTGAGCTATCACTACCTGCCTTAAGGAAAGGTCACTCACCCTGGTTTTTATCACTTTCACGTCACTGAGGTGTGAGCTCAGGGTCTCTTCTGGTGTCCCTGCTTGGATCTGGAACCACAGAGAGATTTATTCACCATCCTCCCCTCTCTGAGCCACAGGGCCCAGGGCAGCACGTGGAGAAAGGCAGCTGGGGGAAAACAGGTTTTTCCAAAAGGTTTTCCAAAGACACCTCTTTCCTCTGAGGCTGGACATCAGTCCTGAGCAAAGCTGCTTTTCTAGAAAGTTTCTTTCTGTGTGATGGATTTTTCTTTTTTCTTTTAATTTTTTTAAATTTTTTTTTTAACTTGTGGGGTGGGTGTTTGGCTTTTTTTGGGGTGTATTTTTCAGTGGGGGTTGTTTGGGGTTTTTTTGGCTGAACATTAAGATGCTTTTTTTTTTTGCTTGTAGGCTACTTCTGCAAACTCAACCTCAATCCACTCCCACAGAAAAATTATCACATCTCCTACCCTGCAGAAAAAAAAAAAAAAGGGGTTTCCCTCCATCATCTGGGCAGGAGAACACAAAGATGCCCATGATGTTTAATCAGACCTTTATATCCTCTTAGATTTTTCTCCTGTCCTTGGCACAGTGAGCAAAGTGGCTCTGACACATTTATTTCTTTTAAAATGAGAGTGAGCAGAGAGAGAATAATAGCAACTACCCCTGTGCAGGGAAGAGCCTCTGCTGGGAGGGCACCAAGAGCTCTGCTCTGGCTCTGCTCCTCTTCCGTGTGCTCTGGGAAATGGAGTGTGAGTTAGTGGGATGCAGTGTGCAGTCCCTTCTCTTCACCTGGCTCCCATCCTGCCTGGGACACATGCCTTAAATGAGAGAAAATAGGGGAGGGAAAAGAGAAATTTGAGTGCAAATGGGGAATAGTGGCAAAATCTGAGTTAAAATAATTTGGTATAAGGTGACATTAAATAGAAATTTCAAAGCCATCTTAAAGGATGCTTTCCTGTTAGCATTGTTGGGGTGTTTTACCTCATCAGCTCAGCTGCTTTAGGTCTCCCATCAGCTTCTCAGATGGGAGATTTTTCACTTTGTCCTGTGGAAGTCCATCTGAGAGCAGATCTGAGCAGAGGCACAGCCTCTACCACCCATGACCCTGGCACAGGGAGGCACTGAACACGTGCAGTCCCTGGTTGTTCACCAGGGAGGGGTCAGAATTCCACGGGAAATCTGTTGGGGAGCTCTCATATCTTAATATCAGCCATGTCCTGGAGAAGGATGGATTTTATCAGTGATAAAGAAATCTTATTTATCTGGCTGCCATAAGGAAGTGCTGGTCTGGGATGGTTTTGGGCAGGGGAATGGACAGGCAAGGAAAATAATTTCATTTTTCCACGAAACATTGTCACTATGGTTAAGAACAGAGAGGATGCCTGTGCTGGTATCTTGTCATGATAATTTTGCAGGGAAGAGTTACAGGGTTTTTCAATGAAATTAAAAGCATTTCTGGCCAATTCAGAGGAAGTTATAAATGTTGGAAGAGTATAGGAGCTTGACTCTGAAAATGCTAGAGTATTATGGTTCTTTGCCAATCTTTTAATATTAAATGCACTATAATTTGAGGAGAAAATATTTTTTATGGAGCAACTTCTGCTATTTTGTGTGTGTGTGTCTGATGATCGTCAAAGTCCTTTGTGTAGATTTTCATGCTGCATTTCATTTTTGTAGAGCTTTGACAGAAAACTTGTATCTGAATTCAATTATCTGCTAAGGAAAGTGAGCCACTGGTGTGTTTCAGGAAGGCTTTGGATTGCTATCAAGATTTGTCCTAACCATAAACTACTAGGTTACCAAAAAACTCAGCTTGGAGGACAGTTCAATCTCAAGGTTAAGAAATGATCACAAGTACCAGTGACTACCTTTAATCATAGCTTAGTTTGCCAGGGAGAATTTCCTTGGTACAGTGTCTTCGTACTGAATTATAGAAGATTATAGTTTTTTGTTTTTTTTTTTTTCTTTTACTTTAGGAAAGTCTCGTTTTTATTTCCCAGCAGAAAAATGTTGTTATCTACCTGATAAGTATTGTCTGTGAAAAAATTCGAAAGCTGTGTTGCAACAATAATGGTTTTTCATTAGATCTTGTATCCTTAGACACATTAGGCTTAGGTCTGTTAAGTTAAAAAATAAAAAAAAGCCAACCTTGTTTATAGTTCTGGAAATGAGGTTATATGGAATGATGTGAATTATGGTTATGTGCAGACACTTGGAATAAGATTGTTTCTGGGGAGCTGAAGGAAAAGTTGCAATATTTGAAGTTTATAAAAAGCTTCAGTCTGGAATGAAAACATCCTCTCCCTGCCTCCTGCCCTCTGCCTTGGTCTGCTCCTGGCACTGGGAGAATCCTTGCCCTGATGGAAGTGGGAGAGAGGAGCAGCTGGTGGTGCCAGGGAAGCCTAGCAGACGCAGTGTCAAGAACTTGCTCCTTTTTAATTAAAGTGAGGATTAGAATCAGCTCCTGGATGCCTCCAAAACCACCTTTTCCCTTCATCAGATACAAATCTCTCCCCTTGTTCTCAGACACCCAGGACTCAGGGCAGCTGAGATTTCTAATTCTGCTTCTTTCCTGATATTCTTTGTCAAAATAGTCTTGCTCAGACTTCAAATACCTCTTTGCTCAAATTGCCATTTTCTGAATCACAGAATTCCTTGCATCACTGCTGAATAGCTAGTTAAATTGCTCATTACACACCATTTTCTGGTAAACACTTTTTATATTTGGAACCATTCCTGATTTCTGTGACTGCCCACATATTTTTAGACACTTCACAAACAGTAGCTGTAGGTGTTCATTTGTTTTCCATTTTGGCTATTTCCAATTCATCCTTGGTTCTTAGTGTACGCTATTGGTCTCCTAAGACACATGATATCTACCCCCCTCTCCTCTTGATTAGATCATTGAAGCTTTTTTAAAGGGGGAAATAATTAATAGTTCTTGGTGAATAATCAAATGAAAAGGCAATTAATGAATAAATGCACACCCTGCACAAATTTTCAGACATTGATCATCTGTTAGTTTTGTGCAATCTTTTGAATTCAGATATTTTTCCATTCATAAAACTGGTGGTCACATGTAGGCAGGACATGAATGATAGCAAAGAAAAACCAGGTTATTTCTTACAGAAAAAAAACCCAAAACAAACAAACAAACAAACAAACCAGCCCCAAATCACACAAGTTTTCAGTCGTTCCAGCTCTTCTCTCTAGGCTTTGGTGACTCAGTTCTTCTACTCTCATCATCACCTACAATCAGGGACTAAAACAAGATGTTTTACAGTGTGCTGTGGGTATTTCTGTGTGCTGTACCCAGGCTCCAGGAACTCTGTGGTCACTGGGAAGTCTGGGAAGCAGCAGAGGGCTGAGAGCTCCCTGGGAGCCTCGGGCTGTGTCTTTGGCTAGCAGTCACCCCCTTTGATGGATCACTATTTTTGGTGGACTCTGGCTCTCTGCTTTGGGACACACACAGTTCTGCTGGTTGTTTTTTATTTGCTTTTAATTTCCTCTGATGTGCAGCAAGTTGGAGAGCTGGAAAGGCTCGAAATCTCTCCTTGGCAAATGATGCCACAGGACATTTTTCATCATTAGCCTTGCAGGATCAGGAGGGTTTAACTTTGCTTGCTTGGCTCCACCTGGTCTCTCCCAGCTCCTCTCCTCAGGGCTCCTTTTAACCAGTGTGGGACAGCTCTGACTGGGCTGAAAGGTTGGAATTTGCCCTGTCAGCCATGGCTGGCTGAAATGGCACTGAATTTAGGGATGTGGCCACCAAGGGGCCACAATCTCTGCCCAGTTTCTGGTGCAGTGTGTACACATAAAAAATCACAGCCTCCAAAAGGCTGAAACCATCATTCTGCTGAAAAATTATCTGTCTACAGGTAGAAAATATGAGAAATACTAACTGAAAGGGTTCTACCCCAGTTCTGCACATCCTTCAGGCACAGCCCTGAGCCCTTAAACCAGGGCATACCAAATTTTTTCAATTTTTAAAATTTATTTTCGATTTTTTTCCTGCCTCTGAGTTCATGTTGCTAAAGCTTTGTTGAGAAGCTACCTCTGCATCTTAGGACCAAAGTTTAGGCTTAGGCATCTAAATAATCTCAAAACTCAGATTTTTTGTTGCTTTAATGGACCTGACTCCATGTGTCCTGTTTGGGATAAAAAATGCACTTTTCAATGATTTTATGAAAAATACATTGCAGGACTTTAAAACTCTAATAACATATATTTTGGGGCTTTATTAGTTGTGACTGCTGCACTGAGCTTTGTGCATAGATTATAGTGAATTATGAATGGAAAATTTGGAGGGTTTTATTTATCAAGCTCATCTAAATGAGCAATATTTTATTGATACAATAAAAATATAATGAACAAGTAGGTGAAGTTTGTTAAGTTAAAAAATAATCTTAGCATTGCCAATGCTCTTATCTCATTCCCTTCTGGTGGCATCAAGTTGAGTGTGTATTTATGTGAATATGTGTATATATATATATATATATATGTAAAGCACACATACATATGATAATTTTTTTTTTAGCTGTTTTAGTTTTAATTCATAACTACTGAGCTGCAGTTTATTATAAGGTTACTCAAGACAAACTGTTCCATTTCCTCTATTATCCAAACAGAATGGTTTATGGTCAGCCTGGTCAGGATCAAATTCAAATGGCCTCAGAGTTCAAAGGGATGGTGATGACTGGAGCAAACCATTTTTGTAATCTGTAAATTCCATTTCTACAAAAAAAAAAAAAAGAAAAATTGGCTGGAGCTTGTAATGGCTATGGCAAGTTTTTGCAAGGTCAAGAGAAAAGAGAGTGTTGTGTGTTTTGACTCTGTCTCAGGACAGACAGCGCATGTTTGTGAATGGGTTCATGCTATGCTGTTTGGAATGTTTAGAATTTTGGGATTTTTTTCCCCTTCTTATTGTTTAATTTCCCCCTTCTTATTGTTGTCTAATTTTTGTGTGCGTGCAGCGTGGACACCGCGGGTGTAAGAGCCCTGATTTAAATCACAGCACAGTATTTTGGGGTCTTTCCAAATTGTTTCCAAACTGGATGAGGGTAGGGAGGGGAAGCAGCTGTGTCAAGGCTTTTTCTTGTTGGGCTCTTAGGTGAATGTGCCCTTGTTGAGGAGCTGTGCCTGGCCAGGGCATCAGGAACCAGGACTGGGGGCTTTTCCTGTAGGAACAGCTTGGTCTGTATTGGTGTGTGCATGTAAATGCATTGTATAAGTGACTAAAATCTGCTTTTGTGGCTTTTTTTACTGATCCTTATTCACACCCCTACCCCACAGTCTTGCAGATTGTCTGTTCCCTTCTTCAAGTCCCCCCTCCCAAACCATTCTGGTTCACTCACACGTTTTTTTCTAGAAAATGTGGGTGTGGAGTGATAGGGCAATGTGAAATGGACTTGAGCTAACAGAGAGTGGGTTTGGATTGGACATTGGGAAGGAATTCTTCCCTAGGAGGTTGGGGGAGGCCCTGGCCCAGGGTGCCCAGAGAAGCTGTGGCTGCCCCTGGATCTCTGGGAGTGTCCAAGGCCAGGCTGGATGGGGCTTGGAGTAGCCTGAGATAGAGGAAGGTGTCCCTGCCATGGCAGGTTTGGGATGAGATGAATTTCAAGGTCCCTTCCAGCCCAAACCATTGCAGTTTCTATGGCAAACAGGCTGCCACAGAACAGCCTGGACACTGAGGAGAGCTCTCTTTGCATTGCTTTAGACCGCAGGAATTCAAAATATGTTTTTTTAATATATATGTGAATCAACACAGGGGCCAAAAGTTTTAGTCCCACAGCAGGACCTGAGCCTTTGAGGCACTGTGCAAACACAGAGCTGGAAATGTTCTGTGTAGAGCAGCAGACTGAAGTTTGGCAGAGGCAGAGAGGTAAAAAGATGGAAAGTAAATATGGGAATCTACTGCTCGTTGTGATAAAACCCAGAACAAAAACAATTCAAGAGTTGCAATTTCTTTTTCTATCTTTATTTTCTTTTCTTTTTTGGAAAAGGAGATGGAGGGTGAACATTTTGAATACAGCCTCTCAAAACTTGCTCTTGTCTCACTTGAGACTCCTCCCTTCCTCTGTGTGTGTAGTTTACAGGAGCATCCCTTTTGAACTTGTCATGTTGATGGATGATTCCTGTTGTGTCCTATCAGATTGTACTGGGGATGTTGATATAAAATATTCTCCTGAAAGCAAAGTGGATATCTTCTTAAGGTAGTGCTCAGAGATCTCCTAAAATTTGAATGATTAAGTCAGCTGTGATATTCAGTGATCTTAAATATCTTTAGCAGGACCTGATTTATGAACTTAGCACCATTTACAATAATGGTCTACAAACCTGCAAAATTGGAGAAGCCTTGCACTATTGTTAGAAATAACGAAAATGGAATTCTAGAAACATTTTGTCTGACTAATTTCAGGTTTGCTTAGAAACTTTATAAATAGCTGAAAGAAGAAAAAGACATTAACTTCTTGAAAAACTGCCTTTAAATATAAAACATTAGGCTGCAGTTGAAAGAAGTTTCTGAGATCTCCAGGACCTAACAAATAGGACCTCACTGTAACTAATAACTGTAAATTTGTTTAGCTAAATAGAGGGTGTTTTTCTTTAAAAAAAAACTTTATAAAAAATGCTTTCAGTCTGAGATATTTGGCATTCCACTTGCAGGTTTTATGCAGAGGGTTTGTGAAGCTCAACATTTCTTGAGTTGTTAGACATCACCCAAATGGAGATGATGTGAGTAAGGTGTCACCACGTATGGCCTGAGCTGGTGCCTGCTGAATCTAACATGAGCTGAGCTGGTGGAAGTTGCCTTATCTCCATTTTTTTTCATCCTAACACCAAATGACTGCATTAGGAATCTGCCCAAGATAAAAAAGTGTGAAATATGCCTTCTAATTTATAATGCAGATTTTTGCATAACAGGATCAAAACTGTTATCCTGTTGTGAATGCAACATCAGAGTAAAATAACAAGCATTTTACCAGTTAATATGCAAGCTAATCTGACAAAAGCATTTTTACATTCATTTACAGAGTGACTATCACCCTAAAAAACTCCTGGGAGATAAATGAAACAAACCAAAACAAAATAAAACTTTAATCATTTCCATAACAAAAATCAAACAACTGTGGCATACATAGCGAGGTTTGGAAGGAAGAAGAAAAGGAAAAGGGGATAAAGAAAGAAAGATGGAAAAAAAAATACACTAAAATTCAACAAAGATCGTTGTGTCAAGAAAACAATGGTGAAAAATTGCTCATTTCTCTGGAGAACAATTGTAATGAGAACGAGGAACTGGTACTGAACCAATTCTCTTCTCAATCTTCAGATCTTAATCACGTGATCCTCTTAGGATGCCAGAATCTAGTTTTCCTAAAGGCCTGTATAAGCATGTTCAGTGGAAAATCTATCTACCAGCAGGTGTCTTTTAACTTTATTTTGTCCTCAGCATCAAATAAAGATGAGAAGAATGGCATGAATTAGTTGATGAGTGTTAGGAAAGCAGGTGAAAGGCAGGAGGATTGTGTCACAGTGAGGTTTCCAGCTTATCCACAGGCTGCAGCATTTAATTAGAGACTTGGCCCAAGCCTTGTTGAGGGGAAACTGCTCATTCAAAGCACATCTTAATAAAAAATGACCAAAGATTAAATTGTGTACAGAGAACTTTGAGTTTGGGATGTGATGTTAAGTCATAATGAGCTTAATGAATTAATTGCGTGAAGGTCTGCAATGGGCAACTAAAAAAATCACTGATGAGTTACAAAGCAAACAATTTAGCTGCTGCCATCAGGTCATTCTGATCATTTCAGGAGGAGGAGGTTGGATTTGCACAGAAAATTCTGGGGCATTTTTCCTTTGATGAGTAAAGTAGAGAACAATTTTTTGTCCATTTTCCAGCAGAAGGGGAAAGGAAAACCATGTTACTTTCCCTTTTTTTGCAGAACTTAGGACTGTTTTGCTCTATCTGCCCATTCTGGTGGCAAGCTGGATACATTCATTGAGAATGTGAATCAGTGAGGTGGATTTAAACACAATATTTGTTTTGGCTAATAGCACAAAAAGCAACTGTATTCAGTGTAAAACTTGTAATGATTGTTATAACGGAAAAAAGGCCTGGGAATATAAACAATATATATTAAAAGGAGATGGCAGGACATAAATATATAACTGAAACCATTACTGCCAAGTGTAACAGCAGGACAGAGCAGCTTCCTGCACAAATTGTTTCAAGCTAGAGAAGTGTAAGAGTAAGGCTGTTTTATTCTAGAAAGCAGAATATTTTCATTGGGTACTGGATAACTTGGATTTGAGAGGACTGGAGGGTTTCAAAATGAAAATAAAATCCATAAGTTATCATGTCACCATAAAATAAAAGATGGGAACAGCCACATTTGGATGGCTATGGTGGTAACCTCATGATTAGCACGGTGCACTTGTAGAAGCAGGAGAAGGTAAATGTTTTTCCACCCCCCTCACTGGCCCTATCCTAGAAAATAGTGGTTGGCAAACATGGTGTGCTGATCAGTTCCCAGGAAAACTTGATCACAACTAACATATGCAAAGTAGCTGCAAAGTTAGTAACAGCAGAATGAAGGCTTTCCTTAAAAACATGTTTAATAAAGATATTTCTGCTCCAACCACCACTTTGCATAAATACCCTTGGTCCTCTGGGGTATTTCTTGTGCTGGAGAGTGGCCAGAGCTTGGTGGCTGGGGGTGGGTCTGCTCCTGAGTGTGATCAATGAACTCAATTACGACCCCACTGCAGAGACTTCCAGCCTGAGCTTGCAGTGATGCATCGTACCCGCCATCCCTGACACTGCTCCCAAAATCTCTTCAATAAATAAGAGGAGAGCTCTGACTTGGTTTCTTTTTTTTTTCTTTTTTTTTCCTTTTTTTCTCTTTTTTTTAACAGCTCTTCTGGGTCCCCAGTTGATTTTCTTCGCAAGGTTAGTTGCTAATACATTCCTAGCACCCATGCATTATTAATGCTCACCGCTCTCCAAGGTGGCAGTGACAAATAGGGAGCAAAATTCACTGACTAGTGGGGAATGTACTTTTTAGTCATGCTTGAATTTTTCAATCCATTCTGCTTGTTGAGGATTTTTCAGTGGAGGTGCTGTAGCAAAATATGATTTTTTTTTTTTCCTTCAAACCTAAGAAGCACTCTAGTAACCAGTGGAAAGCTTATGAGTCAGGGCTTTTCCCAGGAGGTTTTGAGAGGGAGTAGTGCAAAAACTACCTTTGATGTTTGCAGTAGCATGGAAGTCATTGTTTTTCCTCCCATGTAGTAAGTGGCAGTTTTGACTGCAAATCGACTATGCATGCAGTCAAGTAAATTATAATATTTTAACTAGGCTGTGCATGCCAGCTGTAGCATTCCCAGAAATAATACCAAGTGTGTATCATGAGCAACATTGATTTTTAATGTGCAGATTTGTTTCTTCAGATATAAAACTCTATTAATTTTGCAGTATAAAGAAGCAATCTGTGAAATACATTCTTAGACTGTTATTGGTTACTATAAATCCCACTAGTAGTACTAGCACACTTGTTTAATTCAGAATTACTTCATTTAAAGTATGATTTTGTGCATGTGGTGGAGGTGCTGGAGATTTGGCAAAGACCTCTTTAACATAACAAATAGCTGACAGTAAATATTAGGCTAATTCTTCCTAACGTTTAATAGAGGGATAAGTCACTGGGCAGAATAATGAATTCCTTGCTAATGGCTGTACGTAGGGGATTAACACCTTCCTGCAGCCATCCACAAATGCTCTGAAAGTATGAATTTTGTCTATTTTGGGAGGCCTTGATATGGGTCCAGCTCTGAACCATAGGCAGCTTTGGAGCAAGATTTGCTTTAAGAGACTCTAAGTCAAGATTTAGGAGCAAGATTTGCTGAGGGACCCTAAATCTAGAGGATAATTTCCATTGTGTCTTGTTCAAATGTTTTAGTTCTCCAGTCTAGAGCCAAGGAAGGCACAGATAGTGCAGAGTCCACAGGTCAAGTTTTCATACAGTCATAGAATGGCTTGGATGGAAATTCATCTTGTCCCAATCTTCTGCAGTGGGCAGGGACATCTTCCACTGCCCCAGGCTGCTTCAGCCTGGCCTTGGGCACTTCCAGGGATCCAGGGACAGCTACAGCTGCTCTGGGCACCCTGTGCCGGGGCCTCCTCCCTCTCACAGCCAAGAAATTCTTCCTAATATCCAATCCAGACCTGCCCTGTCTCACTTTGAAGCCATTCCCCTTGTCCTGTCACTCTAGCTCCTTGTAAATTGTCCCTCTCCACCTTTCCTGTTGGCTCCCTCCAGGCACTGGAAGGCTGCAGTTAAATAACTTCAAAGCCTTCTCTTCTCCAGGCTGAGCACTCCCAGTTCTCCCAGCCCTTCCTCCCAGCAGAGCTGCTCCATCCCTCTGCTCATCCTGGTGCTCTGGGCTCTCCCCAGCTGGGTGTTTTCCTTCCTGTGTCAGGGTCCCCAGAGCTGGATGCAGTGCTCAAGGTGGGGTGCCACCAAAGCAGAGAAAAGGGGCAGAATCACCTCCTTTTCAGTCCCTCACCAGCCAACTGTGTGGCTTTTTACATCAGAAAAACTTAAAATTATACAGGATTGGGATAGAAGAGCAACTCAATAAAACCTGACATTCTGTAGTATTTGGCCAGATATACCATGTGAAGATCAGAATTGTTTTTTGTTTTTTCCCCCTCTTTGATAAATGGAATATAAAATTTGCCAATCTTAGTGGTTCCTTCTCTTCCCTCCTCATCTGCAGGCTGGTTTGCAGACTGACTTTTCCAGCTTCTGTGCTAGCCTCAAACTGGCACTCGATTTATAGGTGCAATCAGAATAAGGAGTAGTGATTTGGGAATGAAAAGCAGATCCAGTGCTGCACTTGAGGCTGCCATGACTTGGAGTTTGTTATCTGAGCCTCTGCACCTACACTGAGGGCAGCAGCTGTGGGTTCAAAGGAAAATCTGTTCTGGTGGAAGTGGGAGCTGAAATAATGTCACTTAGCAGGATGGGCAGGGAGCTGGAGAGCAGTAATTCTGGAACAAGAGCAGGAAAAGGTTATCATTTTTAACACTGATTCACAAGGATAAAAATGTGAAAAACATGATGTTCTACTATTCTTCCACATCAACACAAACACATCCTTATACCTTTTGGAAAGGCTTTTTCCAATGGGGATTTCTTTCCTGTTGCTCAGAAGGTTTCCCACATTCCTCAATATTCCCGTCAGAGCTGTGTTCCTCCTGTGCTTGCCCCTCTCCCAATTTCCACGTTGCCTGTCAGCCCCAGCCAGCCACTCTTCCCCCCCCGTGACATCCTGGCAGGGCAGCAGTGACCCTGTGGGAGCCACAGCACGTGGGTGAGGCTCTGAGGGTGCATCAGGGGACACCAAACACAGGGAGGACAGCAGTAACCATGGAGGATGTTCTTGATTTCTGCACGGAATGAGGGGAAATTCCTGTGCCTACCTGAAAAGCAGCGTGGCTTTAAGATTTTCACTGTATCTGGTGCCTTTTTATTCTTTTCCTTCTCATATATTCAGTGTAAAGCCACTTCATGTTGAAACACAATTTTGGAGACAGTGACAGTGCATCCTTTCCAATCGTGATCCCAAAGAAACAATCAAAAGCTGCCAAAGCAAAATAAGATTTTGGTGAGCTGGGTGGCACAGGGGCTGACATGAAACACAAATAAATGATGAGGAGAGGAGAGGAAAAGGCAAAGTAAGAGTAGGAAGTGGAGATGATGGAGAACAAGTGCTTGGAAATGAGGGGTGATAGCTCAGGGAACATCATATTAGAGAGGGACGGAAGTGTCAGAAAGGAACCAGAGAGCAGCAGATTGGCTTAAAAAAAAACCAAAACCAACAAAAAACCAAAAAACCATGCGTTCAGGAGATGTTGATGGAATCCATCCAACATCTGAACGACTCAATGAATAGCAGACTGTTGAAACTGGATGAGACACTAACTAATTTAGTTCAGGCTGTCAATAATTGAAATCAGAATGCTGCTGTATTTAATGCTAATATGGAGACTCTGATTTCAGAAGCTTAAGGTTTTAAGAAGCTGGGATGAATCCGTGCCATCGTTTTCCGGTTGTTATTGGTGGGGAATTGTTGAAAGAAAGGTTATCAATTCAATGTTAGTGCTGTGTGTGATTTTTAATATTTAAAGATGTTACTTGCATTTTTGAGCATGACCTGTATTATCTACCTCAGAGGGCTCTGTGTGTGGAGGGAAAGGGCACAGTTTAATTCTGTGATAGCCTGAGATGAGATCCATAGTTGCTCCAACTCCCCAATTCCACCACTTGCTGGTATGAGGAGAAATAAAATTCAAAGTCCTGTCTTTGGCAAAGTCCCTTGCTGCTCCCTTTCCAATCTGCAGTGTCAGAAAACTCAGATACTTAACGAATCTTCTCATGTCTGTTGGCTTCATTTAGCAAACGTCTGTTCAGTTAGCACGGATTAAAGGAAAATATTTATTTAAAAAAAAATTACTCATTTTGGAGATACAGCAAATATGAGTTAAAGAGAATTTCAAAGAGGGATTTTTTTTTTTAAATTGTAATTTATGTTACAGAGACATGAAGTAACGTAACATCAACAGAAAACAGTTTGTGGATGAGAGGTTTTAAAAGGGGAGGGGGGTAAATTTCCCCTAGGATAAATGGCTACCAATAAAGAATAAAAAGTAGACAGAAAACTTGTTTAAGCCTCTGAAATATATGAGTAGTAAGCATAGAAAAATTAGTGTCCAGCAGTGAGCATTACCCTGCCAGTTCAGCACAAATCTGTGATTCCAATTATTCTGTGAATCTAAGGATTCTGTGATTCCGTGAATCACAGTGTAATTTTAAGGTATTGCTGTCAGTACTTTCACCACATATGAATTCTCCCAATAATTCTCCCAAGGCATGAATCTAATTCCCTTTTCATATCCATTAAAGATTAATTAAGAAGATGCCACAAGATATCACAGGTATAAAAAAAAACACAGAAAGAAAATACTGAAAGTAGAAAGCACCTAGGGAAGGAACAAAGTGCCAAGGTCTTGATGCATTGGAAAACTTTATTTTGTGATTTTTGGGCCATCTCACACAGCTCCCCACTGGGCTGTGACAGATCCCTGAGCAGCTGGAGCCTGGTGGGAATTTCTGGCCTGCTGGAGTCAGCTTTTTTAGGGGGATTTGCTTACCTTGTAGGGAAATGTTCCACCCTCAGGTTTGCTCCCACTTGGATGTCACGTTTCCCAGCATAAAGCGAGGATCTGAATGTGCAGCAGATTTTCTGATTCATATAGAGCTGCACGGATGTGCGTGTGGAGTTCATTAAAAGATCTGGAGGGCTAAAACATTTGAACAAGACAATGGAAGTTGGAAAACAGGGGGGTATGTGGAAATGAGCTGAAAAAAAAAAAAGAGATCCCATTTCTGTTTGTTTTCCTTGTTTTCAGAGTTGTAAGCTGCTGCTTTTTTCTTTCCTCTCCCCTCCAATGCATTCTGTCTCCACTCTGAAAATAGTGTTTTATCTCCCCAGTACTTACTGCTTTCAGTAAGTAGTAAGTTCTTTTCCCACGTGTTTTCTGTGGGATCCCCCAGTGCTGATATTTTTCCAAGGTGTGCTACAAGCACGCGGGGAGGGGATGAAGCCTCCCTGGGAGCTGCAGCTCTGTTATAACAGAGTTATTCTTCAGGACACAATATGGGCAGGGGGGAAAAAAAAAATATATATATATATATATATATATATATCCTTTGGAAAAACATAAAATGTGTTCAGTGCTTCCACTTGTTCGTGGTGTGTCCCAGTGGGAGCTGCTGTCACATTCCATGTGCCAGGAACAGGGATGGCCTGCCCGGTGCCATGGGGCTTCCTCGTGTTTTGTGTCACTGACAGTTCATTTGGAACATCCAGGGTGCAGGCTGTTGTTTTTGTTTTTTTATAATTTCTTTCAGTGTGTGAAAGCCTGATGTGTGTTTTCTCCCAGGTAAATCAGTAAATATAGAAATAAATAATACCTTAAACTGAGGTGTGCCCAGGTTTAGCCCATGAGTCAAACCCCTGACGAAGCCTCACTAAGAAATGTGGGTTACAAAGCCAGGGTGAGGAAAACCCCAGGTCCAAACCAGGCTGACTCCCAGGCACAGCAGCACAACCCCTTTCTAGAAGACCTTATTTGTCCAAGAGGTGAGAGTTTAGAGGCACAAAAGTCCCTCAGAAGACAAAACAAACCGAGGGAGGAGAGGCAAAGCCCAGCTATGGTCAGCAGTAAACATATCTCTCACTTCACTGAGAGTTTGCTCCTTTCTGCTTTTCCTTCTGTGGCTCTGGCCTAATCTCTGTTATGAGGAGCAATTTATCTTCCTCCCTCTGTCTCCATCCCATCAGGGGACAGGTGAAGGAGCTGCATTTCCAAAGGCAGCACTGATGCACACCATGGATCACAGGGCACGACCCGTTCCCAGCCTGGAATTTCTCATTTTTACCAGCACATCCAGAGCTGCAGCCTTATTTTTCAGAGGCACGTTATGATACACATACAACCGTTTAAACAATTTAAACTTAATTCAATTTTACACTGACAAATCTCTTGAAAGCCTTCATATCCATATATCAAAACAAGCTGCCAAAAAAAAAAAATCTATCAGCCAAAAATTGTTATAGCTTCTAGCAGAAGATAATGCTTTATCCTCCAGAATTCTTGCAGTAAAAAATTTCACATGCTAGTCTATTGATGGTCAGATTAGAAACTAAAATGGTATGGATTATTCATAACTTTTCTTTACAGCATTGTTGGTTTTTTTGGGATTTTTAGGTACTAGTTTTTGTTACCAAACACTGAAAAATTGCTATTACTTAAACTCATCTGTTGTAGTTGGACTTTAGATCAGTCTGTATTTGTCAAGTTTGATTGAGATGTTGTATTGTTGATAGTTTAAGTATTATATGGTCAGACATTCTTTTGAAAGTTAAATTATTTACAAAACAGGCACCATCAGTTCTCTCTTACCCCATCTTAACATTTTTTACTGGAGGTAAAACCAGTTATGAATGTTTTCATAAAATCTCAAGTACCCAGATGAAACCCTAATACATTATTGCTGTTTCTATGGGGGAAAAATAATTCTTGAAGGCTTCTTCAAACTTCAGGTAGCCCAGACTCGTGTGGGTGCCTGGAGAGTGCGAGCTGATTGTGCTGAATCCAAATTAAATTTCCATTTATGCCTCCCAAAATCTAGTGAAGACAAAAGACACGTTAACACGGGCCAGAAATCTGGCAGGCCAAGTCCCACCCGGGGGATATTTTTTTCAGATGTGGAATACACTCCTGCAGACCAGGATTTATAGCAGAAATGCTGACAGACAATATTGGTGATACTGTTCTAATTTATTTGTGTTGAATGGTTTTTTCATCTCTTCTCCCTTTTAATGATCTAAGCCTTTTTGCATCTGGCAGTGAGTTTCCTCACTGTTTACCTTGCCTGCCAAGGCAGTATCATCCATCTATGACTATGCTTTTCTTGGTTTCTTGCTCTCTGTCTTTAATATTTGGAGCCAATTTTCCATTTATTCCAGGACTCCTGTACCTCTGATGTTGCCATTAACTTGTAAAGTGGAAGCCTGTCAAAAATGTTTTCAAGATGCAATATTTTTTTTTTATTATGAAGTATGTGGTTGTGTTCTGGTATATTTTTATCATAAACATTGAAAAATCCTACTTCTACTCTTGGCTGGCATTTGCCATAAAGAAAATAATCTCGATTTCTTAGATGCTAAATGAGGAGTTTGTGCTCCTGCAACACCATCAGGCATTTCTGCCTCTTGCAGGGTGCTCAGGACCTCTCTGTGCTCACTTTACCAACCACAGGAGCACTGGAAAATGTGGATAATCCGAGGGAGCGTGTTGGGAATTTGGATCCCACGTATATAGATTATAAAGTTGAAGTGGTGATGACATAATTTGGTGACATTTGCATTTTCAGAACATAACCTCTGCCACCACGCTTTGCAGTAGCAGCAGTAAATCTGTGATGGGATGGATTGCAGTGGGAGAGAGGGTGGATCCGTGGTTGTCTGGGATTTTAAGGGAACAGGTTTTGGCTGAGCTACAAGACAGCACCAGAATTTCTCCTTACAAGCCCTGGTGAAGAAGCATCAGGGATTTTGGGGACATCAAGGGGGGAGGCTGAGGGCAAGGCAAGTGAACTTTTGGCTGCCCAATCCATGGCAGTGTCCAAGGTTAGGTTGGACAGGGTTTAGAGCACCCTGGGACAGTGGGAGGTGTCCCTGCCCATGGGGTGGAACTTTAAGATCCCTTCCAACCCAAATCATTCTGGGGTGCTGTGATTGCCTCTTGCCTCTCAGAGACACCCCACACACAGCTCCCAGTTGGGATGGAGTTTGGGGTGAGGAATGTGGAGCCCACAGCCCAGGCTGGAGACCTGCAGCACCACATCCAGCCGAGGAGGCGTTGGTAACCCACTGCCAGGTGACGTGCAGGACTTCTCCAGCCTTGTCCCTTCCCCAGCAGGGACATCTGGCCATGCCCAGCTTCTGGTGTGCTCAGAAATTTCTTATTTTTGTTAAAATTTAATGGACAGCACTAAAACAAGATAAAAGCAGGAAGCACAGGTAGTTGAGAGGGGGGTGACCTGCCTGAAGAAGCCCCCCTCATTTTGAGACTCTAGGGCCAGAACTGAGATCAAGCATTTTAAATTGGCCTTTTTTTCGCTGCTTTTGGTTTGCACAAATCATGTTTTCTTTTTCCTCCCGTTATTCTCAAGTGTTGGCCACTTCTAGCTGGACACAACTCTCATAGACAAGCCCTTAATTTAACAGCTCGTTCTCCCCACTTCATTTAAATAGAGATTATAGAGGAAACTATAATCCTACTGATTTGCAAATTGAACTGTTTTGTAGATGTTATTTAAACAGTGCCACTACGACTGTCTTTCATGAGAAACATGGTGCAGTGAGGGAGATCAAAGATTCATAAGGAAGCTCTTTTTTTTTTGAAAGCCGATGCTCCTGGCTTCTTTAACTAATTGAAAAATTTTCTTTACAAGAACAGACCTTCAAGCACTCTGGCTGCTGCCACGAGCCTTATCATTACAGAGTTGTTACTTCCTCCTTTAAGGGACTGAGCTGGAGATTAATGGAAGACTGTGCTGGCACTTTAGGATGAACTTTGTCTATTTTCAGTGCACTATACAAATCCTAACACACAGGTGATTATCAATGGCCTCAGATTGAAAGTAAGTGAGTGCCTCCCCTTTTTTTTTTTTTTGAGCTCAGAGGCAGAGCTTCATAATTTCATGGGAAGTCAGAGGATTGAACTGCATTTTCTCCTAACTGGAGATGAATTTAATGATGATAAAAGGGAAGAAGAATAGCATTGGCTCGATTTTTGAGGTGAAAGCTGTACATGCATGGGGAAGTTGATCCTGGGACTGCCTGGTCTGCCAAGGGACCAAGGTAAGAGATTCTGGTTCTGACTTTGGCACAGTTTGCCCATTAGAAAGGTGTTCAAAAAAACTCTGATGTCTCTCAGAGCTGCAACTATGAGGCTGAAGTGCATTGAATGAAAGGTGGCATCCCTCTCTTTCTGCCACTGTAATTAGCATAAGACAGTAATTAAGTTGAGTTTCTTAGGCACGTGGCTTATTTTTTAAATTTTTTTTTCTGCATTAAAAGTCACACTTGAGCCTCGATGCTCCATGAGAGATGTGTGTAGCTGAGCCAAGTCTATCAGTCCCCAAATGTGTCTAGTGATTTTTCTAAATTGAGAAAAGGGGTGGTAAACGATGCCTTTTTTAACAGAAAGCCAGTTTATATGTGGCCTGTGCATTTTAAGGGAAATTTATGAAGCAATGACTTAGGTTATAACCACGGAATCCTTCTGGCTTCAGCTGGCACGACACAGCCCATGAATATTAACAACCCGTGCTTCTATAGGTTAAATTTAGCTATAGGAACCCATCAGTATTTATGGATCAGATGCTGCCATCTGAAGTCAGAGAGAGTCTATGGTCATGAGTGAGAGGCTGGTTGGATCAGACAATAGCTCTGTGTTTGAGTGCTGTCACTGCCCTGCTAAATCTGAGCACCAGCTTAGGTGCTAAAACTTGGCTGCTCCTGATGGGCTGTGAACACCCAGAACCTTTGGACTTCACATACTCCAGGATTTACCCTCCAAGGTGTTACATTCTCAGGGCTTTCTGAGAAAAAAAAAAAAAAGAGAGATTCTGTGGTTAAAATGGAAGCTTGCTATTATTATTAATTTAAACTTCAGTTGTCTACATCTGACCTGGAATTCTGCAAAGAGCTGCACACAGCACAGCAGTCCCAGGCTGCATTTTTCTGAATTCAGCTTTGCATCACTGATGCACTTCAAAACCTTTTGAAGTAGAACTGCCCAGGGTCGATCTGTGCTCCTCTGTGCAAACTGATTCCTGACCCCTTCCCCACCTTGTAGAGGGGGATTTAAGCTAAATTGGCCTCCTTAATCATCATCAGGTGAGTGGATTTTGAACTTCAGGCAAGAGTGGGCTCCATCATTAGAAATGTTCTAACTCTGCCGCTGCCAGGGGGGAGGCAGGTGTGAGCAAACCCACTTTAACCCTCCGTGGTTTGCTTAAACGCACTGGAGAACTTGATTAAGCAAGCACAGCGTTCACTGCAGTTGGAGAGTTGTGCAATAGAAACTTGAGCAGTTTTCTCTGTAGTGGCACTTGTTTTTTTTCTTCCCTGGGAACAAAAGTGTGACATTAATAGCTGTGCTCAACAGAAAACTTGTGAGTGGGCCTCTCTGGCAAGAAAGAGCCACATAGCTTGCATTACATCGTGTGCCAGTGAGGAAGGTATATGTAGCAATAAGTTTGTGTTCCACGAGTGAGGTTTTTTATCTATTTATATCACCTCCTACATGGAGCTACCCGGGCCAAACTCCCCTGCAGAGGCAGCCCTGGGCACCTCACTATGCTCACGGAGAGGCAGAGCAGCCAGCAAGGGCAGAACATCTTTTTAATTCAAGAAATCCTTATTTTCGTTGAGTTAACAAAGTAACTCAGAAGCCTGGAGTAGTAAATGAAAACAGACGCTTGAGTCAGGCAGAGGAACTGGGATTTTTATTTTTTTTTTTCTCCCCTGTACTGTGACTGTAAGTTTCCAATCCAATTAAAGACTGGAAACTTAAGCAAGGAATCGTAATTACAGTGAAGGAGGAAAAGCATGACAGGCAAATTCCTGTCCTTCCTGCTCTGTAGGAAGGTCAGGGGTGAGGGGATGATGGAGCTGGATTCACCTTCTGCTCCAGCACCTCGCAGCTCTCAGCCTGACTGGCCCCACCTCTGAGCTGCTCAGCCTCTTGGTACCAAAGCTGTCAGAGGGGGCTGGAGCCAGGCTGGTTTTCCTGCTCAGGAAGGGCTTTAAGATGCTCATTAGAAAGGTGTGATCATCCACAGCGACAGCACAGGGCTGGGCTCAGCAGATGTCTCTCCCCAGTTGCCAGAGGAGCAGCCTGCATGACAAGGAATCCAAGCACACCTTCTTCCTGGATTTATTAGCTGAGTAATTAACCATGCAGCATGGATCCTAGCTCAGTCCTTCCCCCCAAGCTTGTTTCCCTCTGTGTAACTTCATGTGCTGTGCGTGGTGCTGATGAGGTTGCCACCCTAGATGAGTAGAAACAAAATTGCTGCTGGGAATCCTTTGGTGGCCTGGGACATCAGGAGATCTCCTTCCTGGCCCTGGTGATCAGTGCTCATCAGTTCCTAGGTGAAGGCCCTGGATGTGTGGCATTGCTGTCCCTGAGGTAGGAGGCAGAGCTGGACCATCCTCTGCCTCCCTTCCACCGTGGCATAGCTCTTTCTCCTGGCAGGAAAATATTCCCTTTTTAACAAGAAACGGGGTGAAGGAAGTCAAGTGCATTGATCTGTGATGTTCCTTCCCCAAAACAATCCTAGAACAGGACCATGGAATCATTACGGTGGGGACAGATCTCCAAGATCGTTAAATCCAACCCTTGACCAATGTCTTTTCCAGTCAATTAAAGCAGTTCTTTGTGTGTCCAGTGCTAATCCTTGTCCTTTCCTCATCTCCAAATCCCACTGCTCATGGAACTGAGTAATCATAGCATTCCCACTCATTACCTGCATGTGCCAGGACACAAAACCTTCATCAGATTCTCAATTGCCTCCAAAGTTTTTGCCAGCAGAGGTTTGTTTTGCAGATAAATGGTTGCTATACAGCTCATTCTCACAAATTACAGCTCCTGACTTCCTGCTTGGCTGGGAATGGGTGGAGGATCCCAACTAAACTGATAATGAGATGCCAGTGGGTGGATGTGGAGGCAACAACATCTGCAGGTCTGATCTCATGTGCTGATCTCGTGTACTGGCAGGGACATGTATGACACTTTGTTATTCCAGAAGTGTCCCAAAGACATAAAATTCCGACAGCTGGAACCTGGTCTGGAGCGTCTGCGCTGTAAAAGTGCAGCTACTCCAGGGCTTTCTGGCATTAACAGGACAGGGAAAAAATGCCCTTATTTTCTATTTTTAATTCAATTAGCTTTGAATGCATCACGGGTGTGAGCAGTGCATGAAAAAGATGCATGCAAGCACATACAAATATATATTTATAAATATATCCATGTAGGTTCTATATTTCACTCCAGCTGGATGGTTATAAACCATTACCTGAGAGTGAGACAAGCAAGAGTTTCCTTCGTGTGGATGAAAGACTATTCCACCTGGAACAAAAGCAGTGCCAAAAAGGAAAACACACTCTTGGCCATGTGAGTTAGATGGCCACCATCCATGAGCATGGTTCAAGTGCTCTGCACTATTCCAGCACCTGGAAAAGCAGCCTGAGAGTCTTCCTCCAGCCGAAAGGGAAGAAAAAAACCCTTTGAGTGCCCGGGCAGGGAACAACCTGGATTTCTGAAACAGAAATCTTGACAAAGCTCCTTGTATTTCTGTAAGGGGCAGAGTGAAAATGCAATAGCTGTAATGCATCTGTGTTTTAGGGAAGCTTTCTGGGCCTCATCGCTCAATATTTACTTCAAAAAATCACTTTGGTTGAAAGCTGGGAGATTGAATGGGCACACAAAAGTAGCAGTGCAGGGAGTGTGTGAGCAGGAAAGTTACTCAGGGGTTTGAGGTGGGTCTGGTGGCGTTTGAGGTTTTAATTATCTGAGTATTGCTGCAGTGATGTTTCCAAAAATCCCCAAAACTGAGAAAATGAAATAATTCGTGAAATAAGGAAGACTATCTAAAGAAATGTCTTTTGCTTCTGACATCCTTTAAAACCCTCACTACTTTCAGCTTCTTCAGCTTCCCTATCCAGCCCCTTGCACTCTGTAATTTGGGAAACACTGATGTCATTGGAAGCATTAACAGCAGCAGTCATCGTGCTGCAGTTCATACAAGCTGTTATGCTTTTTGTACAGGCACAGGCTTTAACCAGGAATTTCCACCTTTTTATTTCCTTTTTTTTATTATTTTTTTTTCGTTATTATTAGTTTTCCATATTGTGGAGGGATGGCTTCACAGAGGCTGTCAGGAGTGGAGCCTTGCCAAGGTTCCCTTCATCCCTCTGCCACTTTGGAGATCCAGGATAAAGAGTGATGGGTGGGATGGAGAAGGGAAAAGGGCTTCCAAGGGGAAAAGCTGGGAATAATGCTGCCTCTCACCAGGGAAAAAGGATTTTCCATGCTGAGAAGTGGCTGCTCACAGCACATATGGGATGTTCCTGGATTTCCAAGATGGTAATCAGAAATCTGCCTTGACCTGAGCCCCTGGTATCTTCCAGTAGGAGGGGGAAGGAGTTATTAATAGGAAAATACTGAACTTCCTGCAAATATTTTACTCCTCTGAGGTGCCAGTGACAGATCCTATGTGGGATTTTGTGCATGAGGTGGTGGTCTGGTGATGGGAAAAAAAGAGAGAGCGATTTAAATATAGGCCACACTGTGAAAAAGGTTTAAGAAGATGGAACTGAATCAGTTTTCCAAAGCCTTTCTTAATTCACTGGGTTGGTTTTTGATGATAAATGATCTCAGCCCAGGCTGGAAGGGGCAACAAAATGGGTGACTATTTTGGGTTGTCCCACCTTGCACAGGGATTCAGGACCAGGCAGAGGGGAGGAATAGGATCTGCTGCATCCTAGGGTTAAACCAGAAAAGAACCTGATCCCATCAGTCTTAAACTGTTGTAATGGTGATTGATTGTCCTCAATACCCCCAGAGCCAAAATTATTTCTTCTTAATTCAACTCAAAGAGCCCAATGCCAACACAGAGAGATTTTGGGATGGGACAAGCCATTTAGGTTTTTTTAAACACCTTCCTGTGCTGACATTCTCTTCTCATCAGCTGAATTACAGATGCTTTTTCTGCAGCAACCTCATTTACCTTCAATCCTCATTCTCTCCTTATTTTGTTCAAATGTCATCAAAATTATAACCATCATAGTCCTGTGATCCTATGCACCAAATCAAAGAGTAAAGTCTGACTCTGTACACAAAGTAAAGGTCTAAGACCACGTCGTGCTTTAGTTGCACAATCTATGTTCTCAAAAGATGCTTTAATTTTCTTTTCAGGTTTTTCTTGTGGCTTTTTTTTTTCTTTTTATTTTTCCTCGTTTGTGTAATTAATGTGGAAGTGACTCTTTTGTTTGAATAGTATTTGGCTTTTAGAACAAAAAAACATAGATGCACTACCCTGCTGTGACAGAAAAGTGTTGAATTGGTATTTAAACTAGGACAATTTCTGCAGATCTTTTTGACTATTAGATGAGATGCAGTTTAATTTTCATTGCTCTACATTAGTCCTGGAGGAGAAGGAGGAGACTCTCCTTTAAAGGCAACAATGAAAATCTGGGGCTGATTCTGGGCTGGTATTAACCCAGACTAATTCTGTCACAAAGAGCTACCTTGGCTGAGGAGCTGCCTCTGAAAGACTTTGGTTTGCTTCTCTAAGCTGTAATAGAAAAAGCAGAAACCCCCCTAAGCCAGGAGTGAGTCCAAAAGATTACATAAATCATTAAGGCTGGAATGAATTGTTTTCTGTGACCTGCAGCCAGCCGGGAGTGTGGGGCTGGGGCTGTGCCACCGTGGTGACATCCCCACGCTTGACAGGTAACTGCTGTCCACGCAAGAGAAGTGTAGGAAAGCTGAGGAAAAGGAAAGAAATAAGGGAAGAGACGTGAATCTGCGGTATTTATCCTGCTTTGAAGCAAAGCCAGCTTTGATTAATTTGTAATTAAATTGTGGATGTCGAGTTTTTTCCGTCTGGACACAGTGGTCAGTACTGCTTGTAAGGGCTGGTCCCTCCTGTCCCAGGCTGGCAGTGAGGCTCCAAACCTGCTCCATGGTGACTTTACATCTGCTGGAAGGCACCAGGAAGGAGCAGGATGGGGAAGTGTCCCACATTTGCAGCTGTACCATTGTGATGTGCATTTAGAGGTTCCTGCCACCCCATGAATTCACATTTTATCACAGGGAAGCAGCTTTTCCATTCCAGGTAGTGGATAATAACTAACGCCTACATCAAATAGCACAGGGAAATATTGAGTAGAAGCAACAGAAGAGTATCAGTTAAATCACAGGATCAAAGTTTTTAGATGTCAACAAACAAGCAGAAAGTCTACATTATGTAGTGGTCAGAAAAAAAATTGCTGTAAGGAATGTATCAGTTCCTCTTGAGCTGTCCATCTACATCAGATCAATAGCCCTTCCAAGCATGGGACGTTCAGGCTTTCAGCTTGAGAAATTGAAGTTCTCAAAATAAGTCAGGGTTGTAACACAAGTCCATCATTGTGTGTCACAGAAATGAAATGAGTTGTCTCCCGTTCGATTGATGACTGACAGAAAGCTGGGAGGAAGCAAAGGGAAAATAAACGAGACGTGGGTTCTCTCTCTTTTTTTTTTTTTTGAAAAGTTGTTGCCAACACTTCTGTCAAAAAAGTTTCCACTGAGGGATCTGCTTTCATTTCCATGGACATGCCTAGCTCCCTTTCCTGATAACAGGAGTTGGATGGTGAGGGCTGTGGGGGGATGTGCTGGGCACTGCGGGGCTGCTGCTATTCAGAAGCACATGAAAAAATGCAAGACTTTCTTATGAGAAAAAGTAAAATATGGCCAGGGAATTTATGACTGGTAGCTCCTGATACTTTTAATTTAGCACTTTGTAATGACAAATGAGTAAACAGGCAGGTATTTGGCCTCCTGAAATACATGAACCTGAGCCTAGCAGGAAGGAGCCCACATCTGAATCCAGTTGCATGTTCAAACCATTAGTCTGGGATCTAAGCAGCAAGTCTGGGAAGTGATTGCACTTTTACAGCCCCAATAGGAACCAGGTACAAAATTTGGCTGGAGATGTAAGTTCAGGCTTCAATCTGTCTTAAAACGGGGAGGGTGAAGCTGACAGATTCAGGGCTGGTCCTGCAGATGTTCCACTGACATTCCAAGCAGCCATGCTGAAATGGATACAGCTTCTCCTGTCAGCTCTGCTCTGGGAAATAATGCATGTGAAGAATGAGCTGCAAATTTTTTAGTTTTATCGGTGGAAAGGCCCCCCCAGTGCTCACAAACAGGCTCACAAAATCAATGCCTGATGCAGTTACTAGCTGAGCAGCTTGTTGATGTTAAAGGAAATAACTTTGTTATCCAAAGTACAAGTGCTCCTCTATTATCCAGGCTTTCAAAGAGATTGAGCCTGAAATGCATTCTAGCAGTGTATACGAGATACCCCTGCTACCTTGGAGACCAGGCAGTTTCAATACATTAAATATAGAAGCTACAGTTTCCATTGCCTAGAGCAATAAAAAGTGGAGACTGAAGCAATGGTTGTGCTTAGGTACCTGCTGGGAAACGCTGAAACTGTGGTTCTAATCTTCCCAAAAAGTGGTGGGGCCGTGTTTTCACTGGTTTTTATGGCAGCAGTGGCTTTGGGTGGTTGTAAAGTAGTGAGAGCAACCTGCTTGCTGGAGCTGGATGCTGGAAGGGAAGGGCTGTGCTGCTTGGATCCTTCGTTGTGGACCCTTCGGGGATGTTGTGGAGGTTCTTTGAGCCTCACTTTTTTGTTCTGTAGGATAGGCAGGAGCAGTCACACCTTGAGCTGCAGCAGGACCCATCTGAGGAACTCTTTGGTGTCTAGAATCAAAGCAGGTTTGAACCACACGGCACAAAAAGCCCCCACCAGGCGATGAACAGGCAATGCCTGTCACCAATAGGGATGAGAAAACAGGATACAGGTTTTCTTGCTTGGAGGAAACGTGTTTGGGTAATGTGACGTGCACCTGGAAATTATAGTGTTCCAAACACATAAAGAAAAATCTAGGTAATATAAAGAAAATATATAAAATAATCTTAAGGTCCATAAAATCAATCTGGGCAGAGATTTGATGGATCACATACTCTGAAACATGACTACATATAAGTGAAATAATAACTTTACACGGCTCTTCAAGAGTTGTACTGTATCTGACACTGTTTTCAGACAGGGTAAAGCACACATAGTTTACTGCATCCACTTAATTAAATAAAATTAAAATAAATTGAAATGCAGTCAGCTGAAAGGCTGTTCCATTTTTTAGTCTGTCTTGTAAAAAAGAAGCATTTGAACCAAGTAAATACAAATTATTCTGAAAATATTTTCATTATATAAAACCCTATTTCACATTGAATAAGTTTTCACTACATATTTCAAATGTTAATATTTTTATCTTTTTTTTTTACAATTGTATTTGAATGGCATTTTAGGTTTACAATATTTCAAATGAAGAAATCAAAAGGGTTGATTATCAAAGTAGTCATACATTATGCTTCTGTTTTTTCAAATGTTCCTCTTGCTACTCCTCCTCCTGTTGCAGAATAAGAACGATGAACTGTAGATTGGCAAAATATTTTTACTGATTTCTATGGGTTTACTGGGATAATCTGAAAGAAAATTACCTAAGATGGGCTAGAGAGTCTTGTCAGGAAGAGCAGAAAGTCCTTCACCTTGGGAAAAATGACTTTTCTAGATACTTTAAATCCATTTTATTTATGATGCTACTGTAACTTTCAAAACACATTCCACACCCCTGCAGAATTATTTTATCAGAAGAATGTATTTTTACAATACATTTTTAAAAAGTGACTTTTTAACCGAGCACAACACACTGCAGATGAATTGTCAACTGTCATTGGAAAGACGTTTTTTCTTCGTTTGCTTGGTTTTTCCCCATGTGAAGCCATACAAGAAATAATGCCTTCTGGGGCATTCCACAGAAAAAAAGATAAACAATTGGAAGGGCCTTCAATCTTGTCATTCCCTGGTGTAGCAGAGTGAGAGCCGTGCACTGTCAGGGAAAGCTCAATGCTCCGGGGACGATTAACTCCTTCCACCAAGGTCCAGCCTAAACCGCACCTGGGCGACCCCCACGTGGATATAGCTAGCAATCAAATAAAACGAGTTTTGGTGCTGGGAACCTCGCACTTTTTGCAGCTCTGAAGTGAGATGCTCGAGGTCTGATTATGCCCCAGCTGGTACCTTGCAGAGAGATTTCTGCCTGCGCGTTGTGCTGGAGCACGCGGCAAAGAGTCAGAGCTTTATGTCGAGAGGGAAAGATGTATTCATGGTTTTCTCATGCTTGCCATGATCAGCTGCTTGTTTCTGAGCTGTTCAGTTACAGATTTTCTGCGTTCAACTTCAGACACCGCAGAAGAACAGCTGGGAAATCAGTGAAGCAGCAGAGCAGAGTGGTTACAATAGAAACAAAAAAACCAGCAAAAAAAAAAAACCTTATTGAAAGAAAACTGTCCGAGGCAGCCCCATGGTGCCCTTTCACACTGAGACACTGTCCCGGGGAACCCCCTGGGAAATGGCAAGACATATCTTTCCCTGATAACAATGTAAAAAAGCACAAAAAGTACACAGGGCATCTCGCTGTGCCGCGCTGCTTTAGGAGAGTGCTGCGGTGAGACCGCGCTTCGCCGCGGCTTTAGTAACGCCAGGCTCATTCCTGGATGCAAATAAATAAATAAATAAGAGCCTAGCATGGGAAAAAAAAAAAAAAGGTTAGTGTCTCATCCAGGACTTGTTTGTTAACTCCTGATGAGATGCTGTGTGTAGTCATGCTGCCCTGAGGAGTTTATAGTACCAGGGCCTGAGCCTACAACGGTTCCTAAGTAGCGCTGTGAACAGCCTTGTGGGACTGCAGTAATTGAGGTAACTGTGTTACTTCTGGACCAGATCATGCAACCCTTACATCAGGCATTAAGCACTTAGGAGAGCAGCCCCATTCACTTCACTGATGGCTTTTAGATGGGAAAATGCATTGCAGACAAGAAGTTATCTACCCTTCAAAAGTCAGCGTAGTCAGGATGAAATGGAGAAATCTAAAGGAGGTTCTCGTGGAAAACAACCAACAAATGGACTATATATAAAGCTAATCTCTCCTCTTCTGGTGATTTTTCTCTCACTTGCAGGCAATCAAGCCCAGTTTTGCCAGTGACTGTCAAAAGACTGTGTGTGAGTAGGTTTAAGTTGCAATAAATAGGTATGAATTCCAGCTAAATCCATTACCTTCCTTTGTGGACTTGCCTCCAAAACACCTCCTGTTTGACGAAAAAAAAAAAAAATTGCGGTGATGCCTGGACCCCTGATGTTGCCCAGGACTGCTCCATCCTAAGCAGGGGTCTATTTCCCATATTAAAAGTCAGCTTGTTGGCAGAGGAGTGCTGAGCGTGCAAATCCATTAGCCTTGCCTGTGTGCTGCTGAAATCCCAGCCCCTGTAATGTCCTGGGCATCCTCCTTGGAAAAAAAATCATCCACAGCACTGGTGGCACTCTCAGAGCCTAGCACAGGCTCAGAGCCTAGCCTTGTAGTAAATGATTGATCTTATTTATGTGATTTAGGGACTGAAAAGGTGTTCTGGGAAGAGTTCACCTGTAAACGTGGCTGGTTTTGTTCAGTCACACTCTGTGGTTTATTCCAGATGTGGATCAGGGTAGTTGCTGGGGAAAGGTGTGTTCACTGTGCAGGGAGAAAGTCTCTGCTTGCAGGGACACCCACAGAAAGGCATTGAGCTCTTCAGCTTTGCGAAAAGCCCTCAGTTCAAGTTGTCTCCTTTGTGCCTTCAGTGTTCCCTTGGCCTAGAATTATCCCTGGGAAAAAAGTGGAAATATTTACAAATATTTTCAAGATGTTTTTACAAACAGTTTCAAGGAATTTTTACAAATATATTCATGACATTCCTAATTTGAGCTTAATAATTTATATCTTTTTAACTATTTTTCTTTGGGTGTTTTTTGGATCCATGTGTATATATTCACATTGATCTTGTGGAATAACCTGACTTTAAGTGATTTATTTCAACTCTTAGAAGATGGCACCTTTATTGGTGGTTGCAATTCTCTGTTCCTTGATGAATAATTTACTGATTAAAACCAGTTATGCACACAATAGTTACATTTTTTCAGGAGAAAAAAAGATCATCATCACTTGTAGGGTCAGTGGAGAGAGAGGAGAGCTCCCACACAGTCATTTATTCCATCACCTTTTCCAAGAATTTAGTACCTTCTTTAGGAAATCTGAAAGTTGTTCTTGACAAACTGCTATGGTTTCATATCCAAGGTTCTGGGTTTTTTTTTTTGTTTTTTTGGTTTTTTTTGTTTGTTTTGTTTTTGTTTTGTTTGTTTGGTTTTTTATTGTTTTGGTTTTTTGTTTGGTTTTTTTTGGAGGGAGTTGGTTTCTTTTTGGTTTTTTTGGTTTTTTGTTTTTTTTTCTGGAGTTAACAGTATTGAGGACAGACATGTTAAGCTGGATGCTCTTTCACCTTTTCTGATTGTACCTCCCTCATCCTCTCATCCTTGGACGTTTCCAGGCCCTGAGTGGACCAGGTCAGACCCCAGAGCTGTTCCTGCTGGGCAGAGGGTCGCACCAGGGTCTTCCTGGGGCTCCTTCCTACTGAATTTCCTTGTGATTTCACGGCTTTTCCACTTGCCTAGATGAGAGCTGTTGCTCAGATGATCAGCTAGATCTTAAGGCTTTGTTTACAGAGCACGAGTCAGCATCCCCAGGAATGTGCCAGATTCTGGACCTTTAAATCTTGCAGTGAGCTGCAGATGATTCCTGTGAGGATCTGAGAGGGACTCTCCAGGTGATACATCTCTGGCTGCTGTTTTTAAGGGTTCTTTATATGTATGTAGGCATAAAATACTTAATTCTTTTGTGGCATCCTCTTTTTCTGGGAGACCTATCGTCTTCCAGTGGATCAATCTGTCTAAAGGATGTAATCTATATTTACTTTGCAGTAGGTACTGTAGCTCTCAACTCTGCTTTTAGCTGATTCAGCTCCAACCCAGCTCGCTTTGACCTCAGAAATATTCCCTGCTAACTGTCCTCCTGTTCACTCCAATTTGTACTGCCTAAATGCCTACTGCTGAGTGTCCCTCTGGCCATTCTGAAAGGTGTTTCATCACACTACAATAAACGTGAAATACTGATGCACTCAAAACAGCAAAAAAGGAGGGGGGGAGAAAGCAGCTGGATATCGACATGGGACTGGACAGGGGCATTTATTACACTTTACTTTCATCCCATTGTCTACCTTTGGCAAAGGAGGGCTCTGAGGCTCCCTGGTGGGCCAGGCGGGTCGATACGACACAGGAGTTAAATTAGACCTCAAGTCAAGCACATATCTACCTTGGCTGGGATACCTCCAGCCTAAAGTCCCTGGAAAATTTACATTTTTCCACTAAGTTAACCAATAACAGAGTGAAATGAGTGAGAAAAAAGCAGCTGTCTAGCCTGCATCTTGCTTCATTATCAAATGGATGTTGTCCAAACAGCAGCTTAGGTGCCTCGTGAGGGAGACAGACAGGCTGATGTAAGAGCTGTGGCCAGGATTTATCAGGCTCAATGAGTAAAAACAATTTAAAAAAAAGTTAGTAAACACATTATAAAAATTTTTAAAGGTTTCTCCTATGCTTCTTGTTATTTGGAAGGTGGTTTTCCCCCCTCCTCTTCTTTTCCTTTCAGTATCTAAACTGGGTTTGTTGTTTGAGTGCACACACAGGGTTCTTACTGATATTAATGTTACATTAATTGTCAGTGTAGAACACACTTGTTCCATTCAGAACCCTGATTCAGAGGCCTGGGTAACCCAGGTTGTCTTGGTGAGTTTCCACTCTTCCCCAAGCACTTAAAACTCCAACACATGGAAAACTGTTGGAGTAACTCTGTTGAATCAGAAAAAGAATTTTAAAGTGACAACATCTTTGGTTGGAAGAGAGACTAAGGTGACTCAGAGCCTTCATGGCTGGAGAAAGGGGCCTGGGTGGCCACCTCCTATACTCAAATGACCACCTCATGGGCAGACAAGCCCCTCAAAAAATGTTCAGAAAATAATTTTATTCTACACACAACCTCCAGGAAGCATTTCATAGAATCACAGAATGATTTGGGTTGGAAGAAACCTTAAAGATTATCTCGTTCCAACTCCCCTACCATTGGCAGAGATCCTAAAATTACTGGCCTGTATAAAACGACCACCAAAAAAATTATAATCATGTGCCAATAAAGTAGTAAATTTATTTGATTTGGACAAACAAACAAGCAACAACAACAAAAACAAACAAACAAACAAACAAACAAAAAACAAAAAAAAACCCCAACTAACACCTCTCCATCAAATAAAAGAAAGTATTTCAATGAGGGCTATACTTTTTTATATTATTTTGTAAGGTGAGGAGGTATTTTATTCATCAGGAATGAAGGCACAATGCAGGTACTTAATCTGTAAAAACCCTCTTGCTTTATTATTTTAATAATCTGAAATATATTTCTCATCTGACAACTCTCTACTTCAAGCCCAGGCACTGCAAACAACCATGTCTGTATCTCTTAAAAACCTTTGCTTGGTTTATTTCCAAGAGAGCCCTTGCCTACCTATTTGCTGGTGGAGAAAATGATTTCAAAACACGAAGCAGGTAAACCTTAACCTGCCAGATGTCTTCTTCATGTACGCAATTTAAATTCAATTTGTGGCAGAAAATATGGGCAACTTCTGGATCAATAGGCTGCATTCAGCAGAGCTGACACACAACACCTGATCCACCGCCAACCTGGCCGGGCTCTTCTTGCTCCTACCTGAGGGACTTTCCCTGGCTTTTATTGTTGGGTAAAATCTCTGAGGATTACAGGTACTTAACGCTAATTAGGGCTGCTCCGTTCCGCTCCCTTTGAACGACCTCTGTTTCTGCAAGCTTCAGTTTTGTATTTCAGGGGGATAATTGTGGTGGCACACGCCAGCGAGGTAAATGATAGCCCTGCACAAACACAGCCCCAGCATCTCGCAGGAGAAGAGGGCGCTGAGATAACAGCTGCTCACCTTGCTCACTTCGGGGGGCTTTTGTCAGATATCTGCCTTCAGAGCTGTAATTATGTGATTAGGAACAAGAGGCTGTAAACAAACAGGACTTTGCTCCTCCCCAGCAAAGTGAGGCATGTCAATCCCAAAGCTCCTCCAGGAATACCTGCACCTCGCTGGCGCTCGGAGATGTGTGATGTGCATGCACATCAATCCTGCTCTGAGTGCTCACAGCACACGAGTTATTACCACAAAAATCACTTTCCATTCACATGTGCTTAACTGGGGTTCAGAATGAAATTTAATCATTGCTCAGATTTGTAATAATTATTATTATATGTGGGGTTAAGTGCTGGAAAAATGGAGCTTTTATTTGCCATTTAACAATTCCCCCTTCTATCTGTGAGCTCTGATTCTACCATTATTGTGTTTCCTACAAATATCCCAGATACTTATAAATATTCTATTGCAATGAATTTTATATGACCCTTCAGTTCTAACAGCGGAAGCTGCATTTTGAACTTAACCTAAAATCCAGTGCAGTAAAGCCAATTTTTAAATGTAACCTTTCCACCAAGTGGTAAAGACAGTCATAAAGTCACTTGTTATTGCTCAAGTCCCTCTTGACATATAATTAATCCATCTCAACCCCCATCCAAAAATCCAGAGACAGCAAATTTGCCCTTCCTGAATTTACAATTCATAGAGGCAGAGCGTTATCCAGCACTCCCTGACTGGGTGCACACACTGCAGGAAAGGGAGCACAGATGAACATTTAGGAGCCACTCATCTCTCACTGTGTGTCAGCATGAGGAGAAAAATAACAATGACTGGGACAGGATCTGAGAATCCCTCTGAATGATTCAAAAATGTGTGGCTGTGGCACTTGAGGACACGGCTTAGTGGTGAACGTGGCAGTGGTGTTGGGTTGGGTTGATGGTTGGACTTGGAGGTCTTGGAGGTCTTTTCCAACCTTAATGATTCAGATGTGGGTGGACAGTCCCCTTCCTTTGCATCATTATGAGAACTCCTGGTTGCCAGACTTCACACGCATCATAGAGAAGTTGGGAGAATGGACATCTGGAGATTGTCTAGTTCAGTCTCACTCTTTGCCTGTCTGAGTGTAGAGAAAGCTTCCCATGCAAACCTCTGAACTTCAGGAAATAAACCTTTTTGAGACGTGGTGTATTTAGTGGTATTTTCCACTTATTGTCATTGTCCTGAGGAAATGTAAAGTAGTAGAAAAAAGGTGTCAAAATGGGCTAAAATTAAATTATAAGATCCATTCCTTAACCTGGGTTTTGACCTCTGTGTGCACTCAGAAGAAAACACAAAATCTCTCCAAACCCAGAACTCGTGCAGCTCATTGCAGCCCTGAGAGCAGCCTTACAAATTGATGCTATGTCTTCCAGAATCAACCAAAAATTGTTGAGGGCCACATTTATGTCCTGCTTTTTATAACGAGCCCAAACCAAAACTGTGGATTTCCCAGAGGGTGAGCAAGAGGGTAAGGATTAGAAATAGTCTATTTAAAAATAAAGCATAAAACTCCAAACAACTCTTCACCATTATATTTCCAGACTCTGAAAATATTTTCCTATGGTGTTGCCATCAAATGCTCATTACCTGTCCCTCTGCTTATCTTTAGAAACCAGTAATTATTGCAGGAACTAGATATCAATATCACATGAAAATAGGCTTGAGTAGACTCTAAATTGGGTATATCGAGAATAATTTAGTCCTCTCATGTGTTTTCTTTCACAACAATCCTTTACTATATGGCACTGTCCAAACCTATTATTGACTATAAAATTATTCAGTGTGTCACTGTTGCATCCACAAAATTATGAATCTGCTGTGCGATATCCTTGTGATTAATCATCTTGTTTTATTGACCAACAGTGCTGAAGCATAGAAAAATTAAGATTGAAATGCTGATATACATTTAGTGCCCAGATCAGGACAACTTTCAGCGTAGCTGGGATTTTTTTACAAATCTCAAAATGATCAAGGTAAGGGAACTGCAACACATAGCAACTGTGTTAATTACATAGACCTGAAAGCCCTGTGGAAATTAACATGTGATCTTGTAATGATTTACCATATCATAACACATATGCTCTGATCCAGCAAATCACTTAAGAAAGTGCTTAAGTTCAGCCTGTCATTTCAAATCAAGCTTCAAGATCAACCTTGATGCTGTAATGACATAAGTGAATCAGCGTGGAGCCTTAATGTAGTCTCCTTTGTAAGATTTCCTTTTTTATTACAAAATAAACAGGGGATAAGGATGCTTTCAGAGGTGATTTCGTGTGGTACTGCTCTGAACTGGCCACAGGTTTTGGCAGAACTGGAAATTTTAGAGGTGTGGAAGAGCTGAGTTCGTGAATGGCAGGACAAGGTGTAAAGGCTTTAAACAGAGAGCAGGTATGGATTGGATATTAGGAAGAGATTCTTCCCTGTGAGGGTGGTGACTTGAAAATATTTGTGTGAATTTTTAGTGGAACAATAAAACTTGTCTTGGCATTGAGAATTTTGTTCCTGTAGCATCTCACATCTTGAGTCAAAATCTGGGTAAAATGGGACTTTTAAGAAGTAATTAAAACTGGCTTTTAGTGTTAATAAATATTTTAGGAGAAGGGATTGTTGACCAATCAAAATTAATACAAAGAAACAATCTCTGAGGATGTAGTCCTTCCTACAATTTCCAACTTCTGTCTCTGTTGTGCACCTGACACACCAACAGCCCTGTCACTGTTCTAATGTTTTAACATGAAAAATAACACTTTAAACTATAAACATAAACATACTAAACCTATATTCCTTGCCATCAATCTGAAAAATGGCTGAATTGTTTAAGCTGATTTTTTTCCAAAAATTACCCCTGACAGAAGCTCTCAGGATTCAGCCAGAGCAATTGCAGGCCTCTGGAATCATAAGTGACAGAACCCAGGCTTTTATACTGTAAGGCGTCAGGCATCCCTACGTACACACACAGGAAGAGAGGAAAAAAAAAAGGAAAGGAAAACGGGAGGCAGAGGGAACATATGTTAGAGACAATCCTGCCTCCCGTAAAACTGCTGTTGAGTCAAGTAACCTGTTTAAAAACAATGTATTCCTCTAACTACAGCCACCTGGCTTGTAATTATAGTCCTCATTAGGAGCTGCTGCAGGTCTTGAGTGATTAGTTATTGTTTATAAACTGTTCAACTGGGGACCACCTGTTTTCATACGGCGCCGCACCTTCGTCTTGCCTGGCTGCCTGGTGCCTATTAATAGAAAAGCACCTGTTTCCTGACAGGGCAGACCCAGAGATAAGCCTGAGGCAGCTGTGGGAAAGGTTCTTTGTGAAGGACACCCAGATCTATTTGTTGCTGTTGAGCTGTCGCCGGTTGCGGTTGGAGCCTCCGATGGAGTTGCGCTGCCTCGCGCCTCTCGTGTCCGCGTGGACTCCGCGTTCTCTTGGAGAACATTTATAATTAGCCCTCCAGAGATTGGGCAAACCCAGAGAGATAAAACACGAGGTTTGAATGCTGGCACTAATTGTTAAAAGAGTTAAATGCTCCTGTATGCAAAGCAGCCGAGGCGAAAGGGAAGGTGAGCGGCTCCATGTGCAGATGCAGGAGGTGAGGCATGAACGCCGCGTTCCTTAAATAAACACGAGGGTCACTGCGGCCCCACTGGCAAAGACAAAGGGGAGGCACTGATTTTCTCAAGGCGGTTCAGTCATGTAGACAGCAAACTCATGTTACAGTTAAAATATTTAGAGCCAAATCCTGCTCTGAGTCATGCTGGATTCAGCTGATTTATTCCCAAACATAAACAGCGTAACTGAGACCAGAATTTGGCCCCTACACCCCTAAACTATTGTTATCCTATCAAACAATTTTCATCTACATCCATGAGTGGCAAATGACCTCTTTTTTTTTTTTTTTAAAGTTGCCAACCTGGTTTTGAGCTAGAAATGAGCTCTGTCTCCAAGGCTGTCAGTCTGGGAGAGTGGACACATGAGCAGAGAGGCAGAGCTGGAGGCATAAAGCTGGAGCGAGCTCTGCACGGAGGAGCTGGCTGTGTGCTCAGAGGAGGAAGTAGCAGGCTGTGCTGTGTGAGGGGCACACCAAAACTTGCTTGAGCAAGGAGAAATGGGACCGTTTGGCACTGGGATGAAGTCAGTTTTAGGGAGTGTTTGCAGCACTTGGAGTCCCAGGTGATGCAGAGAGCAGTGGGAGCTGCAATCCTTTAATGTGGTGGTGGGGGTTGCAACATTCCCAGGCTCCCAGAACCCCTTTCCTGCTCTATTTTAAGCACTTGTGGCTGTGCCTTAACCCTTATCCTGTGCAATATTTGCTGCTGTGGTTTTCAGTGGGCATCCCCCATCATCTGGCGTTTTATGGAGGAACATCAAGTCTCCCTTTTCTCTTTCCTCTCCTTATGAACCAAAAAGATACCTCTGTAGGTGACCTGGGAGTATTCCCTAGAAAAACAATATTTAGTTTCCTGATCAGCATTTTTTTGGGATTGGCTGATCTTCCTTAAGGGCATGTTATTGCTCGTAGACATTTGGTTTTGCTTACTCATTTATTGGATAGCAGTTTCCAAAATGAGACGGCACATTGTGAAAAATGAGGGGATAACACAGTCTCAAAATTAAGCCAGGAAAGTTTTCCATATTAAGACATGGTGGCATGATGAACAACCCAGTCACCACCCTGTGTTCCCACACAGCAAATGTTAGGCACCTGTGCATGCAGTGAATCATCTTATCAGTTGGTTATTCATGGCTGAACATGTTCCCAGCCCTATTTCTCAGTGTTTGACCATCCTCAAAGCTCCTTTGCTCCCTGCTCTTCCTCAGGAACAAACAAAAACCTTTCCACTTTATGTGAAGCATACAAACTTTCACTTCATGTCAAATGAGCATGGCTAAAACCAACAGATTTATGCTGCTGAACTGAGGTGTACGTACTTATCTGTTCAATATTTAAATTATAACAATGGTCCCTGGCATTATTTCAAGGATCATATAAATCCTCACCCCCAGCAGAACCTCAGGATGGGCAGCCTCAAACCTGTTCACCCAAAGTCCCCCCAGTACACGGAGCCACCAAAGGATTTACACACATTTGGCAGAACAAATGACGAATAACTTGACATCTTAGAAATTCAGCTGTGGAACTGAATTTTTTGGAGAGTACAGGATCCTTGCTCTCTGTGCTTTTGTTGATTTTGCAGCTGTAGATGTGCTCAAACTTATAAAAACAACGGAGTGGGTCATTATTTATTGCAAAATACTATGTGGGTTCACTCCAAATGGTTCATGGTGATAGCAGTCACAGGTTTGTGTTTTAGATATGTTTACCTGAAGTAAAATATCAAGTGTAAGGAGCACAATTTGATAAATAACTGGAACAATAGATTGTGTGAAAAATAATCATATCAAACCCTTGCCTAAAGAAAAACCCCATGGCAATAACCCTCTGAGCCTAGTTCCCAGGCATAAATGCATTTTAGATTCTTAAGGGATTTATCAATTTCCCCTTTCAAATATCAGAAACACCTGTTGCAATGACAACATCATCATGCTGGAACAGTGGCAAATGCATAAATAAATAAATAGCAATAGTTACCTCTCTATTGTCCTACTACAGCTTTTCTATTAATGTTTGGGTAGATATTTACACAATTCAGCATTTGCAAAAAGAGTACATAATAGCCCAAACCCAACAAAAGACTGAAGGGTTACAGAGCAGCACAGAGGGGTCTCTTTCTCTTTTTAAGTGAGTAACCCAGTTGATTTCAGTACGAGTTTGGAAAATAATCAAAAGTTCTCCGTTGTGGAGAACTGGCAATAGGATCTGCAGGAAGCCCAGATCTTCCTTGCCCAGTGGGTTTTTCTCCACATGTTGGAGAAACCAGAACTTTCTGTAGCTGGCGCAGCCTCTCTCTTTGAAACCTTTTTCTTGCTGTTTCTTTTTCAAAGGTGTTAAAGAAATATGACTGTAATAACCACTGAGAGAAATCTCTGGGCTTGAACTGAAGTGGGAAATCACAGAGGTTACTTACTTCCTCGTGCTTTTACCATTTGTTCTCTTTTCTCAAGGAAGTTGAAAGACCCAAGATTCAAACTTAATAAGGCCCCATGCCGTTTCTAAGAGTATTTACAACACGCAAAAAATAAGCCAGCACATTTCTTATATTTAAATTTGTTTTCAGTCATCTAAGCTATTACACAGTAGGCCATCCCCAAACCTTTTGTAACAGGCAGTAAATGTTTCTCAGACAAGGGAAAGAATGATGTGTTCAACTGCAGCTGCTTGAGCCCAGGAAAGCGACAAAACATCGGAGCGCCTGCGCTCCCCACATCCCAGTTTGTTTCCACATCATGGAAACGGAGCTGCCTCCAGCCCGTGGCACATGCTGCAGTGGGGTGGCAGCCTGGGGGGTGCCCCACAGGGGTGGCAGCAGCTTCCTCTGACAGCTGGAGCTCTGTGGTGCTGTGGAGCAGACAATGACCTCAGGTTTTATTAACCACAGTCGCTTCCCATTTTCAAGGCTCTGCCCTAAGCCCCTTTGGTTCAGTGGGAAGCTTTCCATGTCTAGTGGTGGGGAGTGAGGGCAGTTCCACTGAGTACCAGTTGTGCAACACATGCTCTAGACACCACCAGGAGTTCAGTTCTAATTTTGGGCCATGTCTAATAGCTTAGTGTGTCATGGAGCAAAACAACTCCAGTCCTGGAAATGTTCTGGAAGCAGCAGGAGGGCCATGGAGGCAAAGCCAGTTTTCAGTGTAATTTGTGTGTGTGATAACCAAGGAACTCTTGGAACATGTCCTCATATATCCTAAATAAACAGTGTTACAGAAGCCTTCCCAGTGAATCTGCCTTTTGAATCCCTTCTCGTTCTGGAGAGACTTTATCATCTGAAGCAGCCACGCATGGAAGGAATGTCTGAAGGCCTCAGTGACACTCATTAGTGGTTTTTGGATGGCATTTTGGGGAAAACTAGTTTTGTTTTGCTTAAATTCCTTTTGCAAACAAACATTAGCACCTACAAACTCCAAATATACCCAATGTCCATCAGAGAGTTGCTGGAACGCCGATGAGACATTTCATCCAGTGCTCTACTGAGTCACTGTAAAAATAACCCCACCAAGACTCACTTTCATGTCAATCTTTTCTCTCTTTATTTTCCTTAAAAAAAACCCCAACAACTAACAGCTGGAATTTAAACGGAAACACGCAGATCAAGGAGGGCTCTTAGATGGAAGATCCAAGTCATTATTAAAAATAAAAAAAACCCAAAACCCTGAAATATGTAGACACATATTCGCCACGGAAACCTTGGAAACAACATCAACATGAATCATGTTGGGAGTGGGCACTGGGAGGTTTGGAGGGTCCTGGTTGCCAGCCTGAGCCATGCAAGAGCCGCTCTCCATCCTCACGGGTCGCTCCACGCCGCGGGATTGCCGTGGCCACGGCACCTGGGGGAAGGCACAGCGGGCCTCGCGAGGCAGAACGTGCCTGTCCTCAGCTGCCGTGCTGCCAGCAGTGATTATTTTGTCTCATAATATCATGTTTTCGGATCGACCAAGTGAACCTCCAGCCACCGGGCATTTACGCAGCTGCAACTGGGCTGTGTGTAAGTGAATTCCTTGGAGAAGCGTAAAGAGCGTCCCAAAAATAGCTTCTAACAGACATTTTTTAATGTCTTCCTGCATCTGCTGCCTTTTTCTGGATTTCTCTCTTCCCCTCTGTTGGCCAAGATGGGTTCTGAACAAGTTTGACTGCTTTCTTAGTTCTCGTGGCCTTTCCTGATGAAAAAGGTTGAGAATGCCTTGCAAGAATCTCTTTAGTAGCTGTTTGCATTTTTTTTAGCCTATGTTCACTCTCAGGATAAGTCTTACAAAGAGTTTGAGGGTAAAATTGTTATAATTCCTATTTGAACTTTTATCCTACTGGAAAAGATAAGTGACTGAAAGTCTTAAGAACAAACAGTGAAAATAATCTTAGAAAATGTCCTTTATCCTTCTGCTTGGTTTTGCTTTTTCCTTTATATATGTATATATATATAAATATATACCCCTTTATATATATATATATATTGAAATCTAGATTTTAGCTACACATAAGAACAGTCTCTATTTTTCAGTTTGTCTGATTTAGGGTCTGACCCATGGCGTGGTGGTCTTCCCACCAGGGAAGGACATCCAGTTAAATAATCCTTTTAAAAGACATTTCAGAGTGAAAGAATAACCTCCACCACCAAAGCAGGAGCTGAAAAAACCCTCAAGTTATGAGGATAAGGCATCTTATTGAGGAAAGCAGTATAAGTTGTGAATTCCTATAAGCTTCTCTACATGTGATAAATTTACTTTGAAGTCCCTTTAAGCATATCCTAATAGGCGTTAAAACTGGAATCATCTGAATTTCAGCCTTTATAGGTAAAGTCAGTGTTCATTTAGAGCACACAAACACAGTAAGGTAAACATAAATCAGTTTTGGACATGTGTTTACTGCATCAGCTGCTTCAGCCTCTCCTGGTGGTTAAAGCCAGAATGTGTAACTTTGCATTTACTCCAGTAGTTCCTGATGGGTGATGACTTGTACAGCCTTGGTTGGTCACTGTGGTGTGAAACACCTCAAAATTTCCTGTGAAAATGCTGTTTATGCCCAGCAAAGAGTATCTGTGCGAGACAGGTTACTCTGTTTGAATATTTCTAGATGGAGAAAGGTTACCTTAATGAAATTTAAAAATATTCCTTCCTACTGCCTCTCTAGAGATGGGTAGGAATTCTTCTCTCCTGCTGTTGCTATCAAAACATTGCCCTTTCTGGAAGGGCTTGGAGCCCAAAAGCTGCTGATGCCCTCTCTGAATGGGACAATACCATTTCTTACAGATTATATATTCATTTTTACAGGCTGTGGTCTTTATGGAGGCTTTTCCCAGTTATGCCCCAAATTATCTGGTCCATTAAAAAAAAAAAAATCACATTAGGCATTCCTTACTTGTCTGCATGAGATTATATGATGCATGCTGCAGTTTTTCCTGAAGGTGCTCACATTTCTGATTGGTTTATTAATTTGTGTTTATTGCAGGTACTCTGGTATAATGTTTTATCTTAATTAGTATTTTTATACCCACTATATTAAATACGTATGTGGGCAGGTTTTTATGCTGCATGTCTTCCTAGTGCAACTGAGGTTTAGTGTTTTACTTTAAGAAGGAAGAATTATAATCAATTTAAAAGTAATTACAGGCATACTTTGCTTCAAAAACAAACTATGTTGCATTAACATGAGACAATATTTTAGGTTGAAATCTATAAGTTTTTAGTCTGATAAGACCCCTGTTGAGCTGTGCATGACATCAACCTACCTTAAATTAGGATAAACTTGTCTTCTTGGGATAAAATCTTACCTTTATTTTTCCTCACATAAATAAATCTTCTTCTTGGGCATTCATTGAAGAAAAAATTTAATCCACCTCTTTTTAAAACAAGATGTTCTGTTAATACAAGACTGCAAAAACAATATGCATTTCTAGATTAATTCTTTTGCATTTTAGATATGGGGCAAAATTCTCATGCTCATGGAAGTATTGAATTCCTTGGGTAAGACCCTTAAAATCAGATCCAGTAGGAGTAGGAGAGCACTAAAACACTTCGTGTTTTTTGTCATCAGAGAATCAGAATTTGTGCTTCTTGGTTCTTCATGGTGGATATTCAAATAATGAAATGGCTACTGGGTAATATTTTCTGCAACTTTATTCTGTGAATAATTTTTATCTTAAATATGTATATTTCTTAATTTACGATATGTATTTGTGTTTTGTATAGAGGCAAGATTTTTTTTTAATCTGCTACTTTCCTGGTAAAAAGCTTAGAAAACCACGATGCTTTTCACTTTATGTTCCTCACCTTCTACATCTGGAAATGAAGTTCCTGACTGCTTTGTGCAACTTCAAACTTGGATCATTCCAGCTAGTTAAATGTAATTACCTTCAGTCAGACAAAAGAGAAGTATTTGGATGTTTCTCCCTTATTTTTGACATCTGGTTCTGACATGGAGCTGGGCATTTGCATTCAGCAGAGGTTGGTGCAGGAGCAGTTTAGTTGGTGAGTTTGCAATTCTGCTCTCAAGGAGGAGCAAGCTGTAAATTACCCACAACTGAGTTGCTGAGTCACTTGGATACTTCAGACTCCTCTAAATGCAAGATCCAGTGGGGCTGCTGAATTATCCTAGGCTGTTTTTCAGAAGATCCTCATGTCACAATCTCATTCTGAATATGATTTTTTTTTGTCTGGATAAGTATTTAATTTGAGATTTCCGTAGTGAAGAGAATTGAGTCGAGACACTTTAAGTGCTTCTTCGTCTATCATTAGAGACACCAAGTGACACAGGAAAAGATAATGAACATAGAAAGAGCCCCCAAAGCACTTTTAGATCGTTTCCTGAGAGTCAGCAGGCCAATATTGACTTTGATTAAGCACTCACTTTGGTCCCATTAGTTTGGCAAACTGTGAAACAGAAGCCAGCGTTCTTTCCAAGTAGATTTTGCATAAACTCTTTTACAACTTCACTTCTGACTTTCTTCAGAACATCTCTGTCTTTCTGGTTTTTACTTTTTTTCATCTTTTCTTCCTCAAGAAAGATATTTCTTTACGTCTTTTGAAGATTCCATAATCTAAAACTCACGTAAGGATTTATGGTATGAACCAGAGACAGTTAACAATCTTGTTTTGTGTGTATGAGGCTTAATTGCCAGATTTTAAGTTAAATGATTAGTTTCTGAAATTATTTTATGGAGTAGATGAATATTGTGATTATAGGCAGCTCTGAAATTGTCTGCCATTTGTCAAGGAAAAGCTCCTTTCCTTGTGCTCCTTTGGTGTGAGTTTGAGTCCTGGCCATTGGTGTGTATCAGGAAATATCCATGGGAAACTTGACAGAACCTGTGTAGATTTTTTATTGTAAGTCCTACAAATGCATTTTTAACCTTTTTTTTTTTTCTCCCAACAATAATTTAAAACAGACAGTGGGCTCTTGTCCCTTTAGACTGTGTGTAGAGTTGGAGACACTGGACAAGCCTCGAGGTTCTGGTGGGTTTTGGGTGCTGGCAGAAGAGGAGCTCACTGCAGCTGGATCGTCAGGAGGTCTTTTCCAACCTGAATGATTCTGTGATCATTTAGGAACCCTGAAGAAACCCAGTGAATGCAGAGACTGTTCCTAGTCTGAAAGCAGATACTTGGAGTTGGGGAAGGCATTACAGAGATGAGGGATCTTGCAAATGTTTCCTTTGCCCATGAGGGAACTCTTTCCCAGACTCTGTTGTGACTAGACACTCTTCACTGGTTTATGTACTCTGTAAATCTCCCTGGGCCATGAGTGGTCTCAAAGGTACCCAGATAGTTTTCTACTGTAACTTTCTGTCCATCTACTTCCTTTCAGGTTGAGAAAATCCTCATCATTATTTTTCAATATTTTTATTTCTAGCACATGAGGGAAAAAAAATCATGTTACACATTAATGAACAAAAAGGGTAAAAACGGATTAATTCACTATTTCTTAAAATTCTTCAAGCCAATTAGCAATAGGTCTGAAGAACAGACATCTGACAGATTGGCTGTAATTGGCAGCATTTTCTGTGGCAGTTTGCTACCACTCTTCTGCTTCACCTGGAAAGCCTTTAAAGAGGTTACATCTCTGAGCTGACATTGCAACAGTCCAAGATCACATCCATCATCATTCCTGTTTAAATGTATTTCATTTCAGGAATACCCCACAAATTATTTCACATATTCTTGGCACTCTGTGCCACCAGAAATATGTATTAATGCATTACTAAATATTTTATAATCAAACAAGGTATTATCACAAATAAAAGGGGAAAGTAGGTTATTTCTTATCCCAGCATTATAATCAGGAATATTGTAAGGGTAGATTAATTAGCTGAGCTGAGGTGCCGGGTCCAAGGTATTCCTAGCTAATTTTTTATCTCAGCATCTTGTTTTCAAGCCTTAAAGGTAATCCAAATTAGGTTTTTATTCCTGTGTATCTGCTGGTGTACAGCACACATAGGGATGAGCACAGTGGTGTGCACACACGCCCAAGCACAGCGACACAGAGCACACATAGATTTCTACATGAATTTGACATTGATTTCTGGGGTAAACAAATGGTTTTAAGTCTTTACTTGCCCAAAGCTACATCATAATATTCTGCATTTCAAAGTGCCCAAGTACCTTTAAAGTGATGGCTGCGGAGTCCCCCAAGGCATGAAGCAGATAAAACCTTCTTTTAAAAGTATTTTGCTCACCTTTGTAAAAAAAAGGAACTTGGGGTTTATCGAGTGCAGGAAAGGCTCATTCCCATAGTAACCAATGCACGGCTGATATTGATCAGCAGAGTCAAAGGCAGAACCTACTGACAGGAATAAAGAGAGACTATTCCTTATCCTCATATGTATTCTTCCCAGAGTTCTGTAGGTAACCGATACCACAGGCATGGAGCAGGAGCTGCCGTGCCTTTGGTCGTGTCGTTAGCACCCACCAGGGCTCCTCATCCAGAAGAAAAGCTCTGAGTATGCCTGATTTTTCACTAGATCCTGCAGTCTTTTTTCTGGTGAAACTCCCCGTGATTTTAGGAGGACTTTTCTTCAGTAAGGTGTGTGCAAAATTGATCCCTTTGTCTTGGAGGAGCATGGCTAGCCTTTGAAATCTCTTTAACGCTTTATTTTCTACGTCAACTAATGAGACCTTAAAGGTGTTTAAATATCCCCTCCTTTGTACTCCGTACTTGTGGCAGGTGTGAGATCTGATAAATTAACATTTGCAATCACGCTTGGTCGCTCTTTAATGATTTCATTAGGTGTTAAATATAAGGCTTTTTATGTTAGGCTTTCCTTTTTGAACTGCACAGCTTCACAGAGAAGATCTTTGAAACCAAGAACTCATGAATTGTTAGCATTCAGTACAATGCATATACATACCTTAAATCCTCATCGTGATTAGATCATTCCCAGAATTGACAGGTCTATAAAAAGGAAGAAAGGAGACCTGAGAGAGCTGTGCAAGGAGAGATATTTTGTAGAACATGATATCACATAATAAAGAATAAATTCTCTCAAGTCTGATAGTTTTACAAGGTTTTACATACTCCTAGGCAGGTAATAATCTTCCTTAGGGTTTGGTTTTTTTTTTCCTGGACCTGCAAGGAGCCTTAACATTTTTTCCTGACAAAAACTGTTAGATAACAACCGAGCCAAAATTAAATAACCCCAAAAGTCTTCCTCTCTAATCCCTTCTGTGCATGCTTAATGTTTCATTCTCCCACTTCAATTATGCCATCTGCATCATGTCTTTTTGCTCCCAACTCGGAGAGTTGTTAAAAGGAAAAGCCTCTTTGAGAGTGTCACAGCTCTATTATGCAGGCCTATACCTGTGCTGGCAGCATGCTCTTCTTCTCACCTCATATTGCCTTTTGCCTGGGAAAGAGATCCCTGCCGTGCACATCAAACTGGAAACTGGAATGAAATTAAGCTGGTATGCAGGAGGTGGAGTAGGTTGTGATAAACGAGCAGAGGAGACTCCGGGAAGAGTTTTTAACTTAGTTCTTCGGGCCAAAAAAATCACCAGGCTCAAAGCCCAGTTGTGGAGGTTGAAATCCTAGCCCAAAATATCAATTGCAGTGTTTGACTCTGGGTCCTTAGTAATGAAGGTAGCCTGGTTTCTACAAATGCTGGGAACACACAGATGTCACTGGCTCTAGTTGCACATTCAGATGTCAAATTACAGGCAGGGATTTCCAGCCATTAGCTTCAGACCTCTTCATTTCCTGTTGCAATCCATCTCTGCACAAGGTGTCATCAAGACTTTTTCCGGGATCTTGGCCGAGCAGCAGATACACTGGGCATTTTTGAGAGACCATATTTGATTTCCAGTGGGATCAATTCCTCAAACTGATAATGAGTAACACCAGGCTTTTGGAAATTCTCAGAAAATTCTTGACTTTTGGAGGACCAGCTCAGTAAAATTCACTGATGAGTTTATGATTATTGGAAGAAGGTCATGGTATATTCATTCAGAAATAATTAAAGAGCAAGTTTTGGACAGGTGTTTTATATTTGCACCTTTTGCAACCAGAAATGTAGGCAGTAGTTTGTCCTGTGTTTCATATCTTTTCATTAAAACTTGTTTTTGGTTTATTTCTAGCTTACATCTGTAACACATAATATCTCAGCCTGACACCCAATACGATTTGAAAATTTTAGGGGAAAAAAAAATCCCATGCATAATATACATTTATAAACATACATATACTGCAGATTAAATCATGCACTGGAATGCAGAGCCATTTTTCTGACTGACTTACAGAGAGCTGTGCTCTGGAGACAATTTTATGTTTAGTTTAAAATGGCCACAATATTCAACATAGAAAACCGACTGCCATTTACAGCCTTCACAGTCCCCATCCTTCCAACAAAAAAATTATCATCAGGGGCTTGGTTTCCAGGATTTTTTGGTGGTTCTGAAACCTTGACTGGGCATCCCACCACATTATCAGGACAGACCCAGCACCCACTGAGGAGTGATCTGAGCACAACAGGACCAGCTCGAGCATTTGCGCGACAAGCGGAAAGGTTCCGGAGAAGGATGTGCTGACACAAAATGCTGTCCTGGGGACTTTCAGTGCCATTATCTTTAAATGATCCATAATCATTGGGAAGCTCTCCTGGCACTGCTAGGATGAGTTTCATGGAGGAAAAGAAGTCTCCTGTGTAATCCAGTGCTGTCGTTTAAAGCTCGCTTTCACTTCTGGAGCCCTGAGAAGTTTTTAAGTTTGGATGGCTTCATTTGCTGCATCCTGCAGTAGGGGCTGTCAGCTCCCTCCCCTTGTTCAGAACAGTCTGAAAAGCCATCAAAATGGTTCTTGCAATTCTAAAAAGTATTACTGAGTGATGGGATGTTTATATTGTACCGCTGACAGATCAGAAGTAAAATTAGAGTAAAATCTGAATGATTCTTTTCTGTTATAAACAATTTGGATATTTTTCATCATATTCTGTCAAAACCTGGTTGGATACAGAAGCACAAAGAAAATTTGATCCAGAAGAATACCAAGAGCAGAGTTGTTTGAGTGTTGGCACTTAGGATTAAATAGCAATCCAAGGGCCTGGAATTTCCCAGCAGCCATTAGAGGCCTACCAGCAGTTCCAGAGATGTGGCCAACAAAGTAAAAATACCACAGACAAATCCATCAGAGCTGTGCATGGCAGAAATCCTCATTGCAGCCACAGGTGGACTGGAGAGCTGTGCTGGAAATTCTGAAAGGGAAAAAGAAAGGGGATAGGAGATTCTGGGGAATGCTTCTGCCCAGCTCCCAAAATGGTCAAATTGGATGGTGTGACACTGGGAGTTGGAGCATAAAGTTGGATGGGGCTTGGAGCAGCATGATCTAGTGGAAGTTTTCCCTGCCCTTGGAATGGGGTTGGAACTGGATGATCTTTGAGATTCATTTCAACCCAGTCCCAACCTATCAGTTCCATGAGGCAGCATGGGAATTGTTCTGAGACAAAAATTCAGCAGGAGAGAAGTGTTTTTACCCACCAGCAAAGAAGTAAGGACATCACAAAAAGTAGTTCCTGAACTGCTAATGGATCAAATCTTTGTTGTTGGGAGAAACCAATTTTTTTCTCCCTTCATCCATGGTGGTTGGACCAAATCTGGCCTTTTTCTTTGCCTTGTCCAGACATCTTTAGTGTCATACAGCAACTTACCAGCTCACGGGTTCACCTGGGATTTTAGAAAACCTCATAGGAAATAGATTATGCAAGATCACAGCAAAGAAAGGCAAATTATTTTCTCTTCTCTGCCTGAAAGCTAATTTTCAAGTCCATCCTTTTATGTGTTTTATGGGAGATTAAAATGAAATTAGTTCAGGAAGGATACTGCTCAAGATCATTTTAAGATTTTCCAAAGCTCACCAGCTTGTTGACCTGTGAACCACCTTTAGCTGGACAGATGGCAAGTAACAAATAGATCTCAGCCAATAAAAATCTGTCAGAACAATCTGCTGTTGGCAGGTGTCAGATAATTATCTCAATGAATAGATAAGCAAAGTAATAAGCAAATTAGAAGCTTCCATTGTAAATAACAGGAGGAATTTTATTTATTTGTTGCAGGCAGAGCCTTGATCATCTGTTGAAAAAAAGAAAACCCGAACTTGTCTGATATCACAAGAAACTCACTGGAAAGTTGTGCTGGTTGAAAGTGGTGTTTCCAACACTAAGTTTTTTTGCTTTTCAGCACTTTGACTCTTCTATACTGCTTCAAATTTCCAAGAAATACTTGGCTGAGACGTGGCGAAAGTCCATGTCAGAGCAGTTGTGTGATATATTGTTGTGGTTGCAGTTATTTTTTATATGAACAAGCTGTCAGAAGCCTATTTGCAAACCTGGGCCTCCCTGCCCTGGGCACGCTCATAAAAAGATGGTCTCTGTCCCAAAACTCTCACCCTGAAATAGAAGACAAGAAGATACAAATTGGGTGTTGATGGGCCAAAGAGAAAAGTGCTGTGCTCAGAGAGGAATTCCCAGAAAATACTGCAGCAGGATGGTGGATACACACAGGCAAGGGCTTGGCAGTGCTGGGGAAATGGCTGCACTCCATGACTTTAGAGGTCTTTTCCAACCTAAATGATTCCCTGTGATTCCAAGACCATTTGTGACACCACAAAGAAGAAATGTAAGGATGTTTGCATTGGGATTAGGGAATATTTAGCATCTTTGTGAGATGTTTGGGTTTTTTTTCATTATTGGCATCAGTGTGAATGCATACGTAGTACAAGGGATTGGATAGGAAATGGCATAGTTTCTTTTTTGCTTTTGTAAATGTCCCTTTGGTACTTCTGGGGCTGGGTGTGTCATTGTCAGACACAGACTCTCTCCAAGGAGGACTGAAAAAAGCTGCTCCAGCTAACAAGATGTATGTTACAAGTTAAGGATTCAGGTTGGATAGGGCTTGGAGCAACCTGGTCTAGTGGAAGCTGTCTCTGCCTGTGGCAGAGGCTGGAACATGATGAACTTCAAGGTCCTTTCCAGGATTTTGTGATCCTCTAACTTGTGCATGCTGGGATTATTTCCTGGGTTTTTCAACTTTCTGAAGAAATATTTTCAAAGCTCAGTGCATTTCTGTCAGTCCTCACAGTGCCAAATCCATGAGTGGGCCAGCAGCAGCTACAGTGGCCACAAGCCACTGGGTCTGTGAGCTTCACTGTTTGCCTGCATGTGCTCTGCAATCAGCTGTGCAGGTCCTGCACGAGTGAAGGACCTTTTTTCTTGTTCCTTGAGGAAAAGTCAGGGCTGGGTTTCAAAAATCCATCCGTTGCAAAATAAAAATGTAAAGTTACCTCAGGGTGAAACTCGAAATGGTCTCTCTGAGGCCAGTGGAGGAGGAATCTGGCTGCTCCGTGGCTCCTGTGTGCAGCTGTAGCAAGTGTCACAGGCAAATACTGACCTGGCAGGTGTGGTTTGCACACCCAGAGCCATGTGCACACCCCACACACCCTGTGCACACCTGAACATTGTATTGTAAGAGCTCTTAACTGATCAGTGGTAGACAAATGCAAATTTCTATTGGCTTGTTGATGCCAAGAGGAGACTAGAATTTTAAGTATTTATCTTCATTACACCCATGAATGAGGTTAATTTGTAGTAGACACAGCTGTAGGAGGAATTGGAGTTAACTTGTATTCCTGAGTTCTGCCAAGCAAAGGCCAGATTCATTCCTCTCCTTACTTTTTGCTGGAGTTATGCCTTGCATTCACATGGATTATTAAATCTTTGCTTTTAGGGCAATGGCCCCCAAGGCTTGCTGGGTTCCAGGGTGGGATAGGCCCTTCTGCAAAGGGAGCTGAGGTTGCCTGCCCTGTGATAGCACTCTGCACATCCTGAGCAGCAGCCAGCAGGGATCAGCTTCCAGAGGCACCAGCAGCCACTGTTTCCATATTTTCTCCTGTAGGTGACTTTCTAAAGAAGCATAGAACACCAGACTTTCATGTAGAACTTATTGCTGAGCAATGAATGTCTGAGAAATCAAAGCCACAAAGAACATTTCAGATTAAACCCCAGCTTAAGTGGTGATGTGAGTTTACCTTTCCATTCTGATTTTGCAAGGCTGTACTAAACCCAAGCTTCACTGTGCCTCTGGATCAGGTTGTGTCTGCTCCTTGGTGCTTCCCGAGGGTTTGGTTTGCTTTCTCAGGGCTGGGTCAGGACCAGAAATGCACCTTTTTAGGAGCAGCCAGGAGCCGAATCAGGCTAGTCCCTACTGCAGGCTCTCTGCAGGGCTGCGACGTGATGAACAGCACAGAATCATGTAGGGGAGCATGATGCCTCCTCCCAGCATTTTACAGAAAAGTAGGGAAGGAGGACACTCCCTCATCAGCCTCTCCAGCCCCAGGGAGAGGATTTGATGCTGCCTGTTAATGTGAGCCCAGCAAGGATGTGATCCCTGTTTGGGAGAGAAGGGAGGTGCAGTGCAGTTCAGAGAGCCCATCCCTGCCTTCCCCTGCTCATGTGGAGAATTTACTCCCACACTGTTCAGGTTTCAGCCAGAGGTTTGCACTGCAGGAGGGTTATCCTATGTAAATCAGAATTAATTACTCTATTAACCCAGGCATTTAGTTCTTATTACTCAAGATGCTGCAAGGCAAGAGCATAAGGAGGGACACTTCAGCTTGAACAGGGTACAGGTGGCCATGAAAAATTTGGATTTGAATGTCCTGTTTTCCCAAGGGTTGACCTCTCAAAATGAATACTAAATTAGCTTTTTTTTTTCCTCCGATAAATAAAAGCCTATATTCACTTAGATACCTTATTTCCTCTGGTTTCAAGGGGAAGTTAGAAATCCATGGTTCCTAAATATTTTTTGGACATCCTACTAGCTGCAGTGGCTTTCTTCTGTTGAAAGTTGGACTTGATGATCCTGGAGGTCTTTACCAACCTTAATGATTCTCTAATTTTATATTTACTTTACAGTGAGATCTCTGGGCCAGACTCATCAAAATTATTAGTAATTAGAGCCACCACATCTTGGCCTGTTTTGTGCTGGCAATCTATTTTTCAAGGCGCTGTTTTGTGGATAAATGGTAGAAAGAACATTCTGTGACTCCTGCTTCAAAAAAAGGAAGCTCAGAACAGTTGCTTAAAATAATAAATGGAAAGCCACAACTGGGGATAGGCACATTTTTGTTCCAGTGTTGAACCCATTTCTTTCAAAAGCCTTGAGTAATTCAGAAGGAAGATCTATAGAATAATAAGCTGTATAAAGCTGCCTAATAATAAGCTGCATAAAGCTGCTTTAAGATGTAGATCTGGCCCATGCCATGCAGTAGAAATGTTTTGGTTTTTTTTTTTTTTTTTTGAAGACCTGGACCATTCTATCCCCATAATTTTTATTCTCAAGGACCAAGCATTTTCACAGCTCCTAATTGAGAACCTTTTGTAAACAAAATTCAAGTTGTAACTTAGTGCACTGACTATTCCTTTAGTGTCTGGAACAATCTGTTTGTGACCCTCATTTCTTTTTTTTCTAAACTGAGTTCTTAGGGAAGGTCACTTCAGTCAAAATGGTACCAAAAATTGACACACAAAATCAGAAATTATTCCAACATGTGTTTCTGTGTAGTCAGGGCAATGCCATCTCAATGCCCAAAATAATGTTTAAACAAAAAGTTCAAAGCTCCTTTCAACTTGCTGCAGATTTTGCTGCATATTCTTAATAAACCCTCTTCATCTGCTTCTGTGGAAATGGGAGCTTTCAAGCAATGTAAACCTAGCAAAAAGCCTTTATATTTTTTACTTCCTTCTTTCCTTACCAGCACTGCTATTATCACATGGTGTGTTCCACATGATAAGCCATTCATTAAAGCATCACCTACTGTTTTTTTCCTCCTCACTACCAGCTAGAACATGATCTGTCTCTGCAGGAAGACATTGGACCTCTGACCTCTTTTGTAGCTATTCCAGGCAAATATAATAAACAGGGTTCGGGGAGTTTGTGTAAATCTCTGATTATGTTTACTCTGAAATCCAAGTGTTCATCTCAGGCAGAAAAATTAAGGCTGATTTTCAAATATTATGTACAAACTCTAGCTACTAAGCATTCCATAATGAGCACTTTGGCAATTTAAAGCAAATTAGGGTTCCCACTAGGCAGGAAAGATATACAGTACAGTCAAGTAAAGATTGTATGGTGTTTGATGAAAAATAGGCACGCAGAAAAACACGATGCAGGCTCCTGGCTCCAGATGAATGAGGAGATCCTGTGTTAGTGCACTTCATTACTGAAACTTTGCATTGTTCCTCACTTCTGAAAGCTGGGGTTCAGCCTGCTAATGATTTCTGCTGCAGCTTGAGTAAACATCACCCTGGAGAGTCACCTGTTGTGGCAGGGCTCTGATAATGGGTGGGATTTTTGGGATGTTGGTGTGGCAGGGAAACTCAGCTGAGCAGGGAAAGTCAGCACTGTTGGGTTGATGTGGCAGCTCTCACACGGAGAGACCTGCTGGAAAACACTGAAAATGCCAAATTTCCCTCAGTGGGAGCAGGAAGAGCTGCATGATGGATCTCTGCTCAGACAGGACATACCTCAGCACAAAGCAGTGCATTCCACCCTTCCAGGTGACAATATTTCATAGAGGAGGAATCAGGGGATCAAGAGATCCCTGACATCAGTCTCAGCAGCAGCTGGGTGTGCAGTCCAGCCCAGTCACACGTGTGGGGTCTGAGGTCATCTTTTGAGAGGCACAGGGATTGGTATTGGTGCTGGGAGTCCAAAAATGAGACGGAAATGGGTAGTGTTGTTTTGCTGGTTTTTGCCAAATGGAAACCCGCACAGGTGGAGAATTTCTCCATTCTGTTTTTCCATTTCTGGATCAAATTTACCTCATTTTGGGTTAATTCTTTACAGGTTGGGTAGTAGGTTGATATCTACCAGCTACAGGGCAATTATGTTGTTTTACAGAATGAAGAGATATTGTCTATCAGTGCTGTTCTCAGGGTAAGGTGGAAGAAAAAAGCCCAAAAATTAAATAAAAAGAGCCCAAATTAATGAGGTGTCTGGCACTAAACAATGCACCTCATTATGCATTCTTTAAAAGCACTGAAGTTAAAGATCATCTGGCTTCTCTTGATTATTATTTTTACCTAGGAAAATATGCTTTCTCTAGAAACACAATGAGGATGAACATGTGAAAAATAGAAAATTGCCATTTTAGCTTATGAAATAAGAATTTGGAATGTAAAGTGGTTTTGGAATGGTAATCTTTACATGCAGACTTAAGTTTGACATTGCTATTTGCTTTGAAAAGGACTCATAGAACTGGTAGGTTCTGCTGTTATCTTACACAGTGACAGAATAAGATTTTTTAACATCTGAGCTCTCCTTTCACCTTGGCTAAAAACTTACCCTCGTTGGCAAGTGCAGCTGCAATTAAAAGTGTTTTCTTCTAAATTCTTAAATTCACAAATTTAGTTTGATTTAATTTCACCAGTCCTCTTCCTTCGAGGGTGACTAAGCCAGCAGAATATCCAAATCCATGCAATTAATTATTTTTTCTTTCCCAATGGGATTACTATATGATATCACAGATTTAAAGTTACAAGTGGCTTAAAAAATTTTACTTTTAGAAAAGCAAAACACGAAAGTATGAGCTTAGAACCTGAGCAAAAGCACCTGATGATATTAGGTGTTTTAATTTCCTTGAATTTTGAGAGGAAATGTTGGTCAGAATGTTGCCATGGTTGGAAATATTTGTGCTGTAAAGGAGAAAGAGAGGACAACTGGGATTTGAAGAGTTTTGTGATACATATAAGGGAACTCTCTGATTTCCAGGAGCTGTGGGAAGAGAAATGAGTTATCAGTACCTTGTGGAGCCATTTCAGTAAGTTTGGGCTTTTTGGGTGTGCTAGGGATTTTTTTTTATTTTTTTTTTGCATACCTCAGCTAAAGCTTTGAAATTTCCACAGAGCTTTGTTAGGAAAGAAGATGATTAATTATTTATTGTGGAGATAGGAGCAGAGCCTGCTTCCATCAGGATTCAGGAGAGGAGCTGGGATTCAGGATTCAGGAGAGGGGTAAGCCCTATAAGAATGTTGTGTTGTGTGAGTATGGGTGGGAGAAGCTGAATCATTATTAATTGCAAATTGATCAGGTTTGGTTTTGTTTTTTTTTTTCCACCATGAATTATTCATGAACAGATCCAAACTTCTGTGAATATATTCAGTATTCACCTAACAGTTGGGATGAACAACTTTCAGAAACTAGTGATTGACAGTGAACCTTCTGGTACACTATTTAAACAATATTGATTCATGGGCTTGCTAATATGTTTGTCTTTATCACAAAACTTGAGCAGACCCTCTCTGTTGGCAAAAGCACACAAAGAGCTGGTTGGGTGACCTCCCCACCCTGGATAAAACACATTGTGCTTCATCACTCTGGGACATCTGACCTCAAAAATTACGCTGAAGTACAGAAAGATAAGATCATAATCGGAGAGTCAGAGAATCCCAGAGTGGTTTGGGTTGGAAGGGACCTGAAGATCATCTCATTCCAGCCCTTCCACCATCCCAGGTTGCTCCAATCCCCATCCAGCCTAGTCTTGGACACTTGCAGAGACAGAGCAATGATGCTTGACCGAATGAGCCCCTCACCCAGAATTTATACCCGTACTGCAGATGGCAAAAACGCCCTCTTCTTGTCCTACTGTAAGCAGGAACATTAAACACTGTATTCCTTGGTTTCTCATTTTTAGACTTTTCAAATCTCCATGCACTTCACAAAAAAGTATGAATTCAGTCAGCACAGAACACTCACTAAAATACTCCAGGAGTGAAATGCTGACTCAGATTCTTGCCTACTCCAGTGACAAGCAGCAAGACAAGTTTGTCTCTAAATTCAGCTTTGCAGAATTTTATGCAGGTTTTCAGAGTCGGGGTTTGTTTTTTTTGCCCACCACCTTTTGGATCCTAATACTTTGGATTCTGAAACAAAAAGTGAAAAAAAAAAGTGAAGCAGAGTCCCCAGACTCAGCCAAAATCTCCAGCCCTGTTGATTGACTCAAACCATGCTGGAATTGTTGTCAGTGCAGCCAGGAGAAAATGTCCACAGAAAACATGAATGCAACACAGAATGAGGGTTACAACAGGCAGATTGAGAGGTTTCCCCCAAAAAAGAGGAAAATAAAACCCCCAGCAGCTGGACTCTGTCTCTACACTGAGTCCAGAGCTAGCTGAGGGCACAAGAGCTGCTTGTTTTATGGAGAGATTGTGTGTGTGAGAATAGAGTAGGGGTCTGAGGACATGGCCAAGGACTCCAGAGGGGACTGAGGTGCCATGTCAGTGGAACACAGTGGGAAATCTGCTTCCACCCTGCTTGCTGGATTGCCTTGCTGCATAACTTTGAACCAGCCTTTTGTCTTCCAGATAACCACAGAAGAGTTGTTAATAATGTTGATTGAGTAGGATGTTCACCATACCTCTTAGGAATCAGGGTGATATTAGAGGGAAAACAGCCTGGTGCTTTGAGGTGATTTGCTTTTGAATGTCTGACTTCTGCTCCAGCTCCTGAACTTCCCAGTACTCCTCAGCCCTGTCCCTGTGGGAGACCATTTCCTTGCTGTGTGCCCGTCACAAACCCCAGATCTGATGGAGGGAGATGCGTGGGAAGCTGTGACAGAGCAGTTGATGCCTGTAAAAAAGCAAATGTTTCTGCTGCAGAAGGTGGGCTTGGCACCAGGATGGTCCCTGTCCCTCTGGAGTCCTCTGCCCAAAAGCTCCGAAGGGATATGGGCCAGGAGAACAGCAGCAGAGATGGTTTGCAGGGAAATAAAATTATTATTGTGCACTTCTGGAGACAACTGAGGTTATCAGATAAAAGCATTTCTGGAATAATGTGCAGGCAAGTGTGGCCTCAGAAGAATGGTGAGGACACAGAAAGGCACTGTGTTCAGAAATCTGTTTCCTGTAAATTAACTAAACAGCCTATTGCGTTTTGTAAAGGAAAATTAATATGCATAAAGAGTTCCTTGGTTAAGCCTGTATCTCCTCACTTTACTCTTCAAATTTACTTGAAATCTTTACCCTTTCTCTTATCAAAAATATCAAAACTTTTCCCAGTCAGATCTTGAAGAAAGGCAACTGATTCAGAGGGGGATGCAGCAAAGATCAGGACAAGCTGGAAAAGAGAAGTTCCATCTGAATGAGATGCCTGATTTGATGTATCTTCAGGTTTAAATTTCCTAGGGTTTTTGATGGGGTTTTTTTTGTTGGTTTTTTCCCTTCCCTTCTCTTCCCTTCCTTTTTTTTTTCCCCTGAGGGAGGTAGGACAAAATCCACAGTAAGATAGATAAATACCACAGAATTCTCTTTTTCCAGCTGCCATACTGCCCGACATTTTAAAAACACATTAAATTATTTAGGATCATAAATCCAACATGAAGAGAAAAGAAGAGCAGTAAAGCTTAATGTGTGCTTTTAGTAAAAATCAACTTAATTGAGAAATAGGAAAAAATAAATTTTGTTGCTACATCATTACCAGGGGTGAATTTTACTTATCTGAACCAACCCAAGATGAATACTTGGCCAATATTCCAAGGGTTTGCCTTTTTGGAAGCAGAATTTTCTTCTCTGTGTACCCCCCCATGCAGAAATCTATGACATCTTCTATCAAGGCACAAATATGTGTGGTAAAATTACCTGGAGGTGGAATGCAGCAAAGGATGAACCACAAGGCTGCCACACAAGTTATCTGGCAACAATTCAAATTATCTGGCAACAAAAGAGCCTTGGAGTCATGTGAGCGAAATCAGGGGCAGCTATCTGCCCTCTTCGTACAAAAAGTGAGACTGTTGGATAATTTTCCAGGGGAGAAGGCAGGAACCCCACATGTGCCTGTGTGCAGGGGTTGCTGCACCCTGATTCTCTGGGAAGTGTTTTATTAGAATGAAAATACCCAGCATTTTGTATTTCCTCATTTCATCAAATCCCATTTCCAGTGTTCCGCTAATGTCACACGCTAAAGCCGGTGCACCTTTGATCTCATTCTAAGCCCTGGAATAACGAGGAGACATCAGTCAGCCTAGCTTTGCTGGAAAGGAGATAGCACACAGTACCTGTGCTCAGTGTCATAATGCTCTCAAAATATGAATGAAAAATCATTTACCTCTTCCCCTTTATTATTTGTCAGAATCTCGTCTGCATAGCAAAGCTTTAGGAAAATATCTTTAATTGTATTTTGCACCCAGCACTTCTTATTTTGAACCTCTGGCTTTTTTAAGTTCTCATTCACCATATATTATAATCATAATAATCATTGTAATAATAATAATAATTATGAAAGGAAAATTTCTTTGAATAGTAAATTTTAGCCTCCTGGGACTGTCAATTGTGGATGGGCTCGTGATTGATCAGAATATTACACAATGGCATGGTGTAATTCTTTAGTGTGATGTTGTAAAATGGAGTATTGCTTCTGTTATTTTATCCAGTTTGCTTTTATATGACAGGGTTTATTGTGCGTTATGTTGTAGCTCATTCCTCTGTTCACAATGCCTACTGATGTGTAATTATGACTTGTCTGAACTGTAAGAAGGAGCAGTAAGTGAAAGAAAATCTGCAAGCACACTTGATTTATGAGCCCTGATACTATATTACAGTCCTAATCTGCCTGCTTAACTTAGCTTCAGGCAAACTTACTGTATAACATGCTTACGATTAGCACTGCAGCAAGTTGTAGAAGATTTACTCTGTTGGAGCTATGAGACTTTTTTTATAAAATGATTTAGTCATTATTTCAGTTACAGGTATGGCAATAAATTATTCCCCATATAAAGACCCTGTGTCAAGGAACAGCAATTGCTAAAAGGCTTTTTATACAGTAACAAAGAACAGTGCTTGGAGTGTTTTCCCCGCACAAAACATCTTAATGTTATTGGTCATTTTTTTATGATGAAACTTCTTTACACATTCTTCTCACATTCATACAATTTGTTTTATTATACTGCAGCTTTTGTAGCTCGGTACAATCTGCTTATTATAAGAATGTCTATTTGGACCCAGTGAATCTCATATTTTCAATAGCGGCCCAAAATAGAAATTACTATGGATGTGCAAATGAAAAGAAGGCCATAAAGCAATGACCTAATGTCAGGAAGAAAAGATGTAAGGAGATTTGCATTTTTTTTTAATCACCATTCATGAGGACAGATGCATTCGTTCACTCCTGGTGGAACTATGGCATATTCAGAGCAGCCACTTTGGGTAAACTAGAGGGGCACATTATTGCCCTCAAATAATAAGGATCAGTGTTGATCATTCAGGGCCTAGTTTGGGGCTCATTGAAATCACTGCCTGGCTTGCCATTTGACTTCCCTGGAATCCCTATTATACAGTATTCACTGGCAAATGTGCAAAGGATCTAAAGCTTGATCCAGGGAAAGGCTCCCATCAGTTAAATGGGTGGCAATCATTCTTTTTGGTTTTGGTTTGGTGGTTTTGTTTTTTTTTGTTCCTGCTGAACAGAACTGCTTGCTTGAATCAAGATAGGTGTTCTCCTCAGGATTTTCTAACTGGTCCTTAGAATGTTGTTTTTTCTTGTTTTTTTTTTCTTGGGGTTTATTAGCAGTAGACTTTTTTAAAAAATGAAAATTCACACAATACAAGTGAGAACCAGATGAGATGAACGAACACAAAATATATGTCTACAGGGGATGGAATGCTAATGAAATAACTCTATAGGAACAATTTCTAGGCAAACTTTCTGTTGTTTTTCTTTTTTTTGTTTTTAAGTTATTACCCTTTTTCTTCATTCACACATTGTGAATTCTAAATGTTATTTTTCTCCTTTGAAAACACCTCCTTACACCTGCCTAGAAGACTGTTATGATTGCTAGTAAAAGAAGGAGTTTCCAAGAGAGATTGTGCTCTCTAAGTAATTTGGTGTTTGAGGCATTGCAACAGCAAAGCAGAAAGGTTTCTGAGGGGTGCAATGGAACTGCAATCATATGTGAGCAGTGGACAATAACATCCTTGAATTAGGAACAACAGTATTTTCAAGCTTATACTGCTTCAGTGAAGTTACCATAAACAATGAGCTTTTTATAGTATAACAATAAAGCCTTTTAATTTCTTGGGTTTTATCTTCTACAAAAAAAAAAAGAAAAAATAAAAGAAAAAAAAAGAAGAAAAAAAAAATACCTCTGCTGCACATTATAGAGTTACCAAGGAACTAGCTTTCCTACAGCTGGGCTCACAAATGTAATCCTGAGCAGCAAACCAAAGCTGGAAGTGGATTTGTGTGGTGGCCACCACCCACTGCCATCATTTTCCATAATGTCCTTTGGTAGCACAGGCCATTTGCAAGGGCAGAACTCACAGCCCGGGTCCCCAAGTGATGGTCATCATGTTACAGCCATCATCTGCAAGTATTTGTTGATGCTATTGACTGAACAAAAGGTTGATGAGGGAGAAGATGTATTTTTCTAAATGCTGCTGTGCTACCTATAACCTAATTAACTTTACTTTAGCCAGCTGAGTGTACCTGGAAACCAAATATATCATGTGGCAATTAGCTTTTCTCCTTCTGGCTTAGTACACTTAAGTTGTTTATTGAAAAGGTTAAATATTGATTGAAAATGGATAATAGAACCATATTACAGTTGTATGCTAAATGGCAGAAGTTGCCTGTAAAACATTCCCAGTTACCCCACAGTAATGCAGTTAGAGAGCAGCAATCTGCTGCTGAAGCACCCAGGCAAAAAAAAAAAAAGAAAAAAAAAATCAGGGACAAATATAAATCACCCACAACGCAGCCGTTCTTGTCGGCACGCTGAATTCACACAAACACGTTGGGAAGTTCAGTCATTAATTATCACGATGTTGAAATAATATAATAAAAATAATAATTGCTCATGAAGCGATCTGTTGCCTCCCTCCTCCTCCTCCTCCTCTCTGTCTCTCCCTTTCTCTCTTGCCATGAGAAGCCACACAAAGTATCAAGTGATCACATAGCATGAACTACAGCCCGAGGCAAAGCTTGTTATTTTACTTGAAACGGTGATGCATTTAGGACCCAGAAACTGTCAATAATTTTTTCTGACTTCCAGGGGATAAAAATTCCAATTACGGGAACTTTACTGTGAAGCTGCATAGTCCAGTGCCACATATTAATATTACAAAACATCCTTAGCACCCATCAGCTCAGTTTTATCTGTAGTTTAGATCAAAATTGCGTGGATCTGTGAGATTACGCTGATTTAGTCTAATTGTTGCTTGTTCTGAAAAGTGGAAAGTGTATCTTGAAAAAAGCTGGTTGAAGCAGGCTCTGTGGACAGTAACACAATTTGACTTGGCATCCTTCAGCCAGTTGGCTTCAATAAGTCTGAGAATGTCCATTCAAGGGCCTTTGGCCATTTTTCTCCCTATATTTTTTTCTGTAAAATAAGGGTTTAAGTTTCCTAAGTCATCACAGCAAAGACCTCTTCTGAAGGAATTATTGAGGAAGTATTTTTTAGGCTCGGTCCCTTCATTTCTGGGATGTGGGAGATGAATTCAAACGTGTAGAGAAGTGTGCAGAAAAAAAAAATTATCTGTTCTTGTGCTCTACCCCCGGGGAATCACAGTGGAGATTAAAAAATAGACAGAGGAAGCGTGAAAAAATTAACCTTGCAGAGCATGTCCTCAGTGAAGGGCCACGGGGAGGCTCGGTGGCAGGATGGGATCGGGGTAGAAACCACATGGCTGCCATGGAAATCCTTGGGAAAAGGAGGCTGGAGATGGAGCTCTGCATTCCCTGGTGGATTTCTGCTCACCTGCGAGGAGCTCAGCCCTCTGTCCTCACCTCGCAGCAGCAATGCATGCCAACATTATTCCTGGTGCTCTCCCACCACGCTTTCCCATCTGTGCCACTCCTGGGGAGTGAGAAAGTGATGATATAACTCCATTTAATAGCACAATAATATAACCACACCAGAGAGAGTTCCTCCCACTCTGCTCTTCTCCACTTTCTCCTCCATCAGCTGGGGACTTACATCTCTGACTCTCATTTTTATATATATGAGGTCTTATTTTTTTTCTCTCTTTTTTTTTTTT
>VWZV01006581.1:566382-591074 GCA_013397155.1 Irena cyanogastra
TTTTTTTTTTTTCCTTTTCCCTTTAAATAACACTGCTGTGCTCATGTGGCATTATTGGTTGTTAATAGCCCAGTGCCAATACATCTCTCAGGGATGGACAGATGCACACACAAGGCTGCACAAGGCATAGCTAACAAATGTGTTTATTATTGACAGAATAAGAACTGCCACGCTGGAAGATTAAAAGTTGACTGCCTGAGGTTCCCCCCTCCGGTTAGCAGTTCACAGCTTTGTTATTTCAGGTCAGAGACAAACTAAGCCTAAAGATGTAAAGCAGAGCCTGAGTGGACAGAGAGGTGAGGCTGCAGCAACAGCAATACAGGATTAGTTCTGCTTGTTGTCTTGCTAGTTTTGTAAAGGCACCCTGGGATGAAATTATGATAAAAATGTTTTTCACAGTATAGTGTTTTCTGAAAAATCTCGTACTCGTTACAGTGTTTTCAGGTATAAATATTAAATACATAATTGCACAGTGTTCCCTTCCTCTTAGTAACGGAATTGTTGTAGCTGTGTAGGTGTAAGAGTGAACAAGAGATACAGTTTGTAGGGGTAAACAATACCTCAGCACTATATTTGCAGTTGACCTTCTTTATTTTGGCATGAGGTGGGCTGGTTGGTTGATTGTTTTGTTGTGGTTCCCTAATTTTTCTTTGGATCCAATTTACCTTGGATGCCTTAGGATTATATACAAATAACTCCGTATGATTAATGCAACATCTTCTGTTCAGTTGATTCAGTGAAAGTGGATGTTGTGTATTCACAAAAGGTTCCCAAATCAGTAATTACCTGTGGAGGCAAGATTAAAGTGGCTTTTGTTATTTAATATTTCTTTTCCCTGCACTTCCGAATCAAAGTTCAATAGAAATAATAATCAGACATATCTGCTAGTGTTACAAAAAAAATAACAAATATTTTTGTAGTGTGAGAAAGACACACAAAATAATGCACCAGTTGTACAGTCAGGTGCTGAAATCCAAATGTAAATAGGAAGAGACAAGAGAACATGTAAGATGTATGAGCTTTGATACACAGGTTGAGCTTTTTTTGTTTGTTCAGAAAATTATTTTAGCAGTTTTCTTGTATTGTTTGGAAACCTTGGCATTTGGGGAGGTACTGAGGTCTGTGCATTTTAATTTTTCACAAGGAGTAGAACAGCTTCAGAACCATGAGAATTGCTGCGCATTTTATTTTTCGTGCGACTGCTAAAAAGGTGTTTTCACCACGGTTAATTATTAACATTTCCTTGTGTATAACAGCATTATCTTAAAAAACAAAAAAACAAAAAAAAAAAAGAAAAGGGAATAGAATGGTTTTCTGTGTTATCTCCTTGGTTGGTTGGTTTGGGTAATGAGGATCCAAAATGAACCTCCTGCAATTTTATACCTTATCGAGCCCAAACCTCCGCATTGCGCGAAATATTTCGAAAGCCTCCCTCGATCCAGCTATAATGCTGCAGAAATACATTGGGCAACACGTCCCCTACCTTCCTGCATCCTGCCAAATGAACTGCAGCATTCCAATATGGTGCCACATGTGCATGGAAGCCCGTAGCACTTCTAACAGGTGCTGCTGGAACGCGCGCGGCACAGATATCGGCGGGAAGGTCATCTGCGACAGCAAGCACCCAAAATATCACTGCAAGGTTACAGCAAACACCCAAAAATATCACTGCAAGGCTACAGCAAACACCCAAAATATTACTGCAAGGTTACCTCTGCACTGCCAGGGTGCTGCGGCACCAAAAAAAAGGTGCTGTGTTATTTCCCTGGGGGAAAAAAAATGCTTTGGGAGGAAGGTTTGGGGTGAAGTTAGTGAGGATGTAGGAGGGAGAGCTGGAAAACATGAGAAGTGATAAAAGGGATTATGACACCTTCAGAAGGGCATCTCTTTGAATTGAACAAATTGGACAGAGAATGAGCTGCTACTCTGCATCTTCTTGCATGAAAATTTGTTTCCTCCAAGATAACAGAGTTAAAACCATAAAATACCGAAGAAACATAAAATACAGAAGAAACGTAAAATGCAGACCATATCCTAACCATAAAGACTGGTGGAGCTTAGGCTCTTTTATGAGGGCAAAGGTATTTTGTAGGAATATTATTGCATTTTGCACTTATTGCCGTGTTTTCAGGGTGGGGAAAACCCCCAAACACAACCCAACAAACATTGCCTCTGTTTAGGCTGGGACTCCGGCAATCTGTCCTCTGCATCGTTCTTGGCCTTTGTCTGACATTTATGGTCTTATGTTTATCATCGTGAGCAGAGACCCAGTTTGCTCCCTCTCCTCTCCTCTCCCCATCACTCCTAACGTGGCATCTGAAGCTGTTAAAATTATAATTAACGGGGCTGCGCTTCCCTGGGATTGATTCCCATGAAGGGGCTTTAGCAGATTTCCCTGCAAACTGCTACCGTGCAGCCCAACAAATGCATGGAGACATTTTATATCTTATTTGTGTTTAAAAGTCAGATATTTTGTTCTGGATAAACTTCAGAAATGCTCTTCAATTCTCAGTGAGGCAAGCATTTCAATTTTCTGCAATATTAGCAGGGGTAACTAATGATGGCTAATTTTTGCCTGTAGTATTTCCCTCAATCTGCTTGTGCACTTTCAGTTACTCTGGCAGCAGCAGCATTTGTACATTTTCTGGTCACTAAACACTCAAGTACAATTGTAAGTGATCAGTTTACAGTTGGCCAACAAAAGAGCTGCGGGAATGTCTACAAGAAAAAGAAATTTGAATAAATATGCATGTGTATAGCCCATATTCTGTGGGCAAGAGAGAAGGACAGAGGACAACTCAAATACACTTTAGCTATATCAAAATATATTTTGAAAAAGGAGATCATGTATTTATCCTTCCTTAAGAAGGTCCAGGATAAATCCAAACCACATGGATTTTGAAAATACATTAGCATGTTTCTTCATGTTGAAAATAAAACCTCTTCATCCATTTTGTCTCTCATTATTATTTCCTTCATATTTAAAAAAAAAATATATGTTCAAACTATAGGTTTAAGACAGAGGCAATTTGATTTGTACATCAGAATAACACCACCTTATGAACATATTTGAAAGGTATCTAATTCAAAGAGAATAATGAAGAAGATAGGAAGAGATAGGAAGATAACATTTTAAAAATACACATTTGTAAAACTAGATGAGAGTCCTTTCACTGATAAATCCTCAAAAGTGGTAGGCTTCAATATAATTTGTTAATCTCTCCAACTCCTGGGCTATTCAAAAGACTTGAGCATAAATGGCAAGGAAATATTTTTAAATGAAGAGGCAGCTCACTTGTGCCCTTACTAATTAATATTTCCCTTTGAAATTTAATTATTGTCTAGCATTTTGGACAGTGCTGTTTGTGATGGAGTGGCAAGAACAGTTCAAATTAAATCAGAACTCTATGGAGACAGTTCAACAGCTCGTGTCACAGGGAAGCTTTCGTTAGAAATCTCACATCCTGCAGAAGATATTTCTCTGTTTTTCTGTGAAGAGGTGTCATCATTCGTGACACCGCTCTGCAGACACAATGCCACAGAAACAGGGGGAATGCACTGTGGGATTTGCATGTTTTATACTAAAAATCATCTGAAATGCAGGAAACCTGCACAGCTCTGTGCCTCGATCAGATCAAATCAACGTGCGCTAAGAGGGAAATCCGTCACGTTGAGTATCAAAACGTTAAAGGGTGAGTTATGGCTCTTGCAGCGGCAGCCTCGTGGGGCCCAGGGGCAGAGGGGCAGTGCTGGAGGCTCTGCAAAGTGCTGAGGTGCTCAGATATCCTCCGGGGACACTGGCAAAGGCACTTAGGAGCAGCACAGAGATGCTGAAAGAGATGCTTCTGCTCAGCACCGCCTTCCTGGGGCTGGGTACCGCTGGCAGAATTTGGACCTCGAGTCTTTCCTCATTTGCTCGTGGCCAGAGGGAAAGATTTCAGCATCAGTCATTATTACTCCTCTTTATAATGTGCAGAATATTCCTCTGCCCATCCCTTCTATCCCTGTCTCAGGGCATTAGGGGACACAAACACAGGCTGCTGCCCCTGCCCCTGCGAGCCATGATCCTGTGCGCTGTAAAACGCTTCTTCTCCCCCTCTCTGCCACCTCCAATAGCTCCTGAGTGCAGGAGAGACATCCTGACTGCGTGGATTCGTGAAGGCAGGAGGCAGAATGTTTTGCTTTCATCATCTATTGTTGCCAATGAAAAACACCACGTCTGATCCTTAGTGTCAATGCCGTAACCTCAACGGGTAAATCCGCGTAGGTTCACAGAACTGGGGCTGCAGCCATGGCTAGCAGGTGGTCCTGCCTTCCCTTCCCACCTCTTGATGCTGATGACTCTGGATTCCTGCTGAAATTGCAGAAAAAAGGTGAAAATTTACTGCTTTAAGCACTGCAAACATGCACATATGTGTATTAGGGATGAGAGAAATGAATCATAGATTCACAGAATGGTTGGAAGGGATTTGAAATATCTTCTTGTCCCACCGCTGCCATGGGCACGGACACTTTCCACTGTCCCAGGTTGCTCCAAACCCTGTCCAGCTGGGCCTTGGGCACTTCCAGGGATCCAGGGGCAGCCACAGCTTCCCTGGGCACCCTGTGCCAGGGCCTCCTCACTTTCACAGCCAGGAATTCCTTCCCAATATCCCACCTAAGCCTGCCCTCTGGCAGTGGGAAGCCACTCCCCTTATCCTTTATCTGGACCCACTCCAGTATGTTTGTACCACGAAGCATCAGTAGTTTCAACCCTCTTAAAAACAGTGCAATGTTGTAGATGACACTAAAGGTGCCGATAATATTTGGAGGTAAATTTTCCCTTCCTCTTAGAAGTCAGTTTGCTCTGGGAGCTTTGAGAGCTCAGGCCAAGCACGGCACAAGAACTGGCAGAGCTAAGATCACCCCAGACCTCCTGACTCCAGCTGTCTGCCTCCACCCACAGCACCAGGGTTTGTTGTTAAACCTCAGTTCCACAAACGAGCTGTTCCTTTGGGGGATAATGCAGGATCTATCGCTGGGTGCATTTCCATGCCTTGCTCAAAGAGTGGCAGCCCAGTCAGCACGTTTTGAGTGAAACATAAAGTTGTTCCTAATCTGATGAGAGAATTGCTCTGTTGAAGTCCAGGCCAGAGATTTTGGTGAGTCACCAGAAAGTGCTTCTCTCAGCAGCAATAATTCACCCTTAGCCATTGTTCTGGAACACATGGCACTGCAGGAAAATGAGAACCATAATTTTAATTCCATATATTTTTACTGAGTTAAATTCTGTTGCATGTTTTCAGTCATGACTCTTGGAAATGTGAGCAAGTGCTGTGCTGGTGCCAACTCTGTGAATCCCATATATCAATCAACCCGGAAGTACAAAGATATTATTTATCTCCTCTGGAAAAAAAAAAGTCAAAAATAATTGTGAAACCTTAAATAAAATCAGAATTCAGATTTAATTTGGAGAAACAATCAGGAATCTGTAAGCTTACCTAGAGCTTAAATAAAATCAGAATTCAGATTTAATTTGGAGAAACAATCAGGAATCAGTGAGCTTACCTAGAGCCCTTGAATCCAAAAGCCCATCTAGTAGGTTTTCTTTAGATATTGTCAGTAGTTCACTGACAATGACACTAACACTGTTATCACTTGGAATTCTTGGATTTTGTTGGCAAATCAAAATTGTCAGAAACAAAGCAAAAAAATAAAAAGCACAAAAATGTCAGAACCTCTGTCTGGCTTGAAAATACCTGAAGTTCAGGTGGTTGGCTGTGTTTTACAGCCTAGTTGCTGATTTTAGCTCAGTTGGGAAGGATGAGAATATTTGCAGATGAACTTGTGATTGTGACGAACTCAGGAATTCCTTGCCCAAATGGCTGGAGCAACTTCTGTGAGCAAACCTGAGGGAAGGAAAGCCCCATGTAGATCCAAGCTCTTATTTCCTTCTCTGATTCCAACCTGGGAAGGAGAAAGATATTCCTTCCAAAAGATCTTCCTTCCAAAAGATCTTCCTTCCTCTGTCACAGCAGATCACAGAGTATTTCCCCCACCTCTTTCCACTTGCCACAAGGAATAGGAAGAGGTTAGCTCCATGAAATCTGCCCTGGATCAATCAGAAGATGAAATCTGTGATGAGGAAAAGATCCAGAGATGAGAAGTTACAGGACTGGCTTGTGTCACTCATCTTCCAGCATCATTCCCAGGAAGCAAATGTCAGCTAATGGAATAGGAATGATATTGTGGAATAATGATATTATTGGAGGTTGGCTCCAGTTTGAAATTCCCACAGCATGCTTTCACTTTCCCTGGGCCAGGAGAACCCATAGAATATAGAAATTCTCCTCCTAAGGAAACCAAATCAGCTACAAACAGACTTTTAAAATCAGAACAAATGTTTAAAATGAAATTAAAATCTCCTCTTATCTGTTTCCTGCTTGTAGGTCAGCACTTCCAGATCAGTTGAACATCACTGTACATTGAATAATGTATGTAAATAGATTGGCCATTAGAACGAAGGAAAATGCTAATATTTGATGATGTTACAAATGAGGTCATGGCTATTTTTTTTCTCCTAATAGAATTGTACATTTGCCTTTCAAAAATGTCAGTAAAAGGACCAGAGGAAAAGCTATATAAATAGAGTTTTTTTGCAGTCTTTCTTATAGCATATTTAGAATTTTGATATAATTTGAAAATTGTTCTTTTTTATTCATTTCTTTGGGGTTTTTTCCCTTGTCTCTATTGTTGTTTTATGCTTGATGGTTGATTTGCACATAAATTCCTTCTGCTATGTTGAAAGTCACACAGGATCCGGCCCTTAGGGGAAATATTCACAAGAGATTTGGTAAAATATTGGTTTATATTTAACTGATTTTCCACAGCAGCAAAGAAATACTATGTCATTATGGTCGTTTTAATTTTCTCTATTATATAATTGATTAAGGTGGGGGAAAAATGAGATCTTCAAATTTAGCTCATCTAACAAGAAATGTTTCTGAAAATCCTAGAAGACAAGAAACACATTTCTTTTTTTTTTTAATAGGTAAATTAATCAAAACACTAATCAGCATTCTGAAAATAAAAATAGATAAATGCTGAAGTTGCTGCCCAACCAGGTATACCTTGTAATATCTGAATATTTATTCTTGCAGTGACAGAACAGAATTTAATTGTTGGTGGAAGAAAAAAAAAAAAACCAAGGAAATAAAACTAATGCCATAATTTGCATGTATAGTATTTCTGGTGCCTTTAGTGTGGGAGGCCCTATGCTTTGCTTTGGGATCAGGATCACATGTGGTCATGGTATCTAACACAAAAATATTGTTGAAAGGTGAATACAAAGAAAAGAGAATATTTTTCTTGTGGTTACTGCTCTGTAATCGGGGATTCAGCTGCCTATCAGAAAATCTGAGGTGTCTAAGAGGGACTTTGGGCCACCAAACATCTCAGATAAATGAGGATTTTTCTGAAGCTGAAGGCTACTGAGAAGGATAGACAGGGATTTCCAAATGTCTCCTATCCAAATTAACTGCTTTCACAAAAAATAATTGCTACTTTTAATGGGAATTTAATCCTTCTTTCACAATAGGATCTTTTTTGAAGGGGGAGGAAGTAGAGAAGAAGCTTTAGACAAAAAAAACCAAAACAACCAAGCCACACAAATCAGGATTCCCTCTTACATTCAGGCTGCAAACATATCTGCACTGGCTTTTAGCTGGAAAGTAATCTGGCAGGCAGAAACCAATAAATGGTGGGGTTCCAGTGCCTTCCACCTGTTCAAGAGCTGCAAGACAGCAGCAGCCTTTTCAAAGCCATTAATAATGCAGAAGGTCAATATCTAAACAGATATATTGAATTACACTCTGTATCATTATCATAGCCAGACTTTTTGTATCACAGGTGATTTTTTTTTTCTGCCATTTGACCCTTTCAAGCTAATTAAAATACGCAGTTTATTATTTTGATAATGTTATTTTTTGATAATGTTAATGATAATAATGTTTATTGTTTTGATAATTTTTTTATAATGTTAATGTTTTTTGATAGTTGTGCTGTTTATCCCAGTGGTTACACCCCTCAAAATAGATTTTAAAAAAGACACCACCCACTGCGGTAAAATATATATAGATTTTTATTAACTTGTAGCTCCAGTCACTCAAAAAAACTCCCCAAACATCAGAAAATCAAGAAAAGTTAACCTAAAAGTCTTTCTCAGAGAGTATTTTCACAACAGTGAGAATCTTTCACCAGAGTAATTTTTTTTCTTCAGATGATTATCAATATATGTGAGTTTAGAGGTATAAAATGTATAGAAGCATTAGGAATTCAGTGTTTATGCTCCGCAGTGATCTGCAATATTTCAATTTTACAATCATTTCATTGCTGAACAGGTTAAAAATAAGGCAGTGCATCCATTTGCTGTTATGCATTTCCCCCTTATGTTTTAAAATCCATAGTAATATCAAATTCCAAAGCCACGAAATCTGCTGTCGGCGTCTCCCATTGACATTTTCTGTTTGTGTAGAGGAAAATCAGGTCAAACCAAGCCACTAACAGCATCACAGCCCTGTTTCTGCAAAATATTTTGTCACTACAGAATGTGGTGGTTTCGGTGCATGTGTTCCAGTTTTCTGAATTTAGTGATTGATCTCAGGGTGTTCAAGAGCTGAGTCTTTGCTGCCTGAGACCTTAAAAAACACAGACTGCAAAGGTTTAATCCAAACCCCGTTGGATTAAACTGGTAAGGGATTCAGACCCAGATCACATGAAGTTGAGTGACTTATGTCAACAGGGAGGGATCCCTGATAGTCTTCAAAATAATACAGAAGCACAAACCCTGAGATTTAAGGAAAAAAATTAAATTAGATTAAATTCTCTTCTACTCATAACTGCAATTGTAATTAAAGTTCCTTGAAAATCAACTAATTTTCCTTTTCAGCTTACTTATTTGGTTTAATTAGCAGCAAAGACTCCATTGACTATTGTCCAACAAAGGAAAATTCCATAGTTCAGATCTCTCTTAAGGAAAATCCCATTCATTTGAATATAGGAATTACAGTTGCAAAACGAAGCAATTTTCCCTAACAATCTGTGAGCCAAAAAGTCCTTATTGGAAGTTAAACTGCCTTTGAGTGGAAGATTATTTTTCCCAAACCATTATGCCTTTTAGCCAGGAATAGACATAGAAATTTCCTTTGGAAACTACCTTCTAAAGGCATGGTGAAAAATCTATTATGATGATGATGATGATTGTCATTATTATTCATAATATTAACAGTAAAAATAAGAAGGAGCAATTATGATTTTGCTAAACAGGAAAAATGTTGGATCTAAAAATATACAAGGGCATCAGCTCTGTGCTTTTGGAAGGTGCAGAGAGCTGGGAGGTGAAGTCAGATACCACAACTTTACACAAATTCTGTGATTCAGGTCATGGATTAAAGTGGATAAAAAGGCTGAGGACAAGAAATGTTCCTGTTTCTCAGGCTCTGCTCTGCTCAGCCCATCAGATGTGTGACATGTAAATTCAAACCCATGGCTCTCACCAACCGGCCAGCTCGCGTACAGTATGTGACACTTTCTCAGATTCCTACTGACACGCAGATATTGCCAAAAATATCATGTCCGACTTTGCACAAAGCTCCACAGGCACAGAAATATTTATTGTAAAACGTTTGTCTTCAGAGGAGAATACTGGGCTCCAGGAGAGAGGGGTTTTTATGGTCCAGATTTCCCTGTCAAAGATTACGCCGTCTCACAAAACGTGCGCTGAGCCTCTTTGGCAAAGCCCTTCTCCCTCAATATTTGATGTTTGCTTAGTTTTGTTTGTTTGCTTGGTTTTATTGCTGTCAGTGTTATTTCTGATGACTACATGACTCAGAGGGACTAGAAATAAAATTAGAGACTTTCACCTCTAGGTCAACAGTTTCATTCTAGCCCAGAATACAGGGACCTATGTAAAATAACTCATTGATCTCACTCCAGTTCCCAGTTGGCAAGTGTGCATATCACAAACTCTATCATTAAAAAGGGCAATAAATTGTCATCCTTTGCAGCAGTCCCAGAAGTGAGCTCAGTGTTTGCATTGGCCTGGCTGCTGCATCACCCTCTCCAGGAGAGTGTGTGAGGAGCTGGGAGGTCCTGGAGGTCGGGTTTTCCTTTCCCCTTCCTGCTCTCCCTGCTGGAAAGCAAAACAAGGGGCTGGGTTTTGCAGTGCAGCCTCCTAGATCAGTAAGACACCCTTCAGCCAGGTAATCAGGTGTAATTTCATAACCATACACTGTTTGCTAGCCAAGGCTTTCTTTTCCAAAGGATGTGACCCTGATATGTATGGGGTTTCTTCTCTCCCCTCTAAACACCATTCACGTTTCTCCCTAATCACAAGGGTTCCAAATAAATTGCAAAATTCTCATGGAGGAGAAAGGTGAAGAGACACAAAGAATTGGGTATCTCCATCTTTAAAATTACCTGTTTGACCTGCTGCTCCCAGAGCCCAGCTCTGAGATAACAGCTCTCTCCCCCACTGAGATCAGAGCCTGGATCTCTTTCCTCAGATGAAACACAGACAAAAAATTGCTTTGCTGTGATCTGTAGCAGTAACAAATACTCCTGGTTCTACAGAAAGATTGGGGAGAGAGCTATTATATTTCATTTTTTGCTATTATTATTGATCCTAACAGGTGTTTGGAACTGAAGACCCCCATGGCTTACAGAAGTCTGCACAAACCCTCAGTTTAAGCTACAACAGAGACATCACTGGCATTCACTGAAGAGCTGTCCAACCTTTTTGTACATCCCTGGGTACTTGTGATCCTCCATTCTCCAGCCCATCATGAAAGCAGCAGCGTTTAGCCCGGGATCTCAGCAGCACAACTGGGTTAATTTAATTTATTTCTCCTCCCTCTCCATCCTGCAGGTGGATAACCACTTTCCCCTCATGTTTGTGCGTGGCTGTGCAGGTGTGACTGAGTTCTCTGTGCTCCCACTGGATCTGGGATCGTTTGTCTTCCATGATCCAGGCTGGCTGCAGCACACAGTGACAGCACACAGTGACAGTAATTTGCACTGATCTGCCCCCACTGCTAGTCCTGCTGCTACAAATAGCAATTGATTATAATGCTGTAGTGTTATTGACTGTCACTATGAACACAAGCTTTATTTCATTTTTAAAGTAACACGCCGCAGATTTACTTAGGAGACGTGGAGCAATAACAGCAATAAAAAAATAAAAAAAAAAGGAACAAAATCAAAACAATTTGAGGCGGGGAGGAGGCAGAGGCAGCATTGCATAAAACACCAAGAAAATTAATTAATGTTACCAGATGATTATGATATTGCTGATGAGCAGAAAAGCTGTAGAGGATGTGAAGGGATGAATCTGTTGGTATTTTAGAGAAACAATGCTGATTTACATCACCTGAGGATCCTGCCTGAAGCATTCAGGTTGTGGAAATCTCTCAAATCCGTCAGAATGTAGACGGAAAAAGTGAGCCTGTAAAAATCATCGTGATTGTTATTGTCAAAACCTGATTGTGCTGAGGCAGCAGAATGCATTAATGCTGCACTGGATTTGCCCCTTCCTCTGCTTCTCCCTCCCCTCAGTTCAGGATACAGTTTTTGATCCAGGTTGTTAAAAGAGATCCTATTTCATACATCCCTACTTTCTCTTTCTGAATCTTATGTTCTTAGAGCATTAATCTGCAGGATTGTCCCTAGAGTCCATTTGAGATGGGCGCAGAAATTTAGTTCAGGTAATTATCCTTTCTTTTCAAGTGAATTAAGTAACCAGGAATTCCTGCTTATCTGACAGAAGTGTAGATTTCCTTCCTTAATGCTTGTCACCTGCGAGACAAGTCACACAGGTAAATCTCAAACTGTGCCTTTGTGCCCCATCTAAAGTGGATTTTGGATGTCTCTGTGGAGTAATGCTCCAAGGACGTTATAGTTCAGAGAAAATGGTAATGTCTGTGTATAAAATGTGAATTACTTTAATAGGCTTTGGCAGCACAAGTCTCAACAAGACAATCCACCCCTGCTAATCTAGAGCATACGGGTTTTCTCTGATTTTTCTTTTTTCTTTTTTTTTTTTTTAAGTCTGAATATAATTTCTCTGAGCTGCAATTTATAATGCTAACGTTTTACCGTTTTACCCCCTCATTAAAGAAGGGAAGAAAGCTTCTAAGCCGTTCTATTGAGCTGTTGGAAAACGTCTTACATTGAAATTCTGATTCAGAGATAGGCACAATCCATCTGCTTTGCGTACCTTTGCCCTTTAAACCAGTATTTGTGATATAAAGAAGCACACAGCTTGCAGAGTAGCTGGTAAGTCTCCTATCCATGATTTTTTGAGTTTTTTCTTTTTTTTTTTCTGCACGTATTTGCAAAGTCAGATTTGTTTCCTTCCCTCCTTTAGGCAAGGCAGCTAATGTATCCTCAAAAAAACTATCTTTGTGTGGAATCACTGGTGTGGTGGTGGTGATGATGTCACTTATAACAGCACTGAATATGGAATATTTATCCTATTTTGTGTTTTAGGTTCCACTTATCCATTTTATATATCTTTATTTAAGACAAACTGCCTAAATGTTATCTGTTCTATTGAAAAAATGAGAGAGTAGGGATGGCTGCACCTCAGATGGTTCACAAATGGTTTGGGGCTTTTTCATAGGGTTTTGTTGTCATTTCTTTACTATTTGATTTTTACTTTGCAATGCTTTGATTAAGATGAGGCAGTGATTTTGTGGTTTGACATATGGTAGTGAACACCAAATCCACTCTTCATTCCTTGAATGCCCATTGCTCCCTGTGGCCCACGGGGTTCCTACAGGAGCAGATCACAGGGTCCTGCAGAAGATGTCATGGCTCCCATCCTAAACTGGGGAGCAAATCTTTATGCAGCTTTAAACCAGCCAAGACCATAAAAAATTTCATGGTCCTGCCTTTAAAAGAATTAATTCTTGTGACTGTAATATGGTGAAAATGGGAGGAGGGGGGCAGAAAAGCTGCATTTGAAGGGTTTTCCTTATATATGCATTTCAAACAGAGGGATCTTTTTTAGAAGGGAAATTACAGGTATCACTTGTTTTACAACTCTTCCACAGCTCAAATTAAAGCTTAAGCAGCTATGTATTTATCAATTAGCATTATTTCTCTATCCCTGTCTGACTCTCTGTATTGTTGTAACTCCATCAAATAGTCATTTGCTTTTTTTATGGTAATAATCCCTTCAAATTCACTCCTTTCATCTGGATCCCTGTATGTTATTTGTTGTTCTGCTAAATCCCTATTACAGAGGCCTAGGAGTTCCAACGGCCTGATGAATAATTAGAAATGTTTTATCCCTAAGCTTCAAAAGGGTGCTAGAAATAATTATAAGCAAACATTTTGTGTAGCATTCCGTATCAATCCTATCCCAGCTTTATGTTATTTGTGTTCCAGATAGAAGAGGGAGAGGGAGATCCTGGTTTCCAGCTCCCACAGCCTAAAGGGGACACGTGTTGATGTCGTTGGAGCTTTTGGCTTCTCTCTCCCCTCTGCTCCTGCTGGTGGGGTGCTCAGCACCTCCCAGGCACCCCATGGCACCTCTAATTTTATAGGAGTGTGGTTAATTACTGGCCAAACATAATTAATGTGTTATTTTATCAGCAAATTCCCCCTACTCTCTTTGTGGCAGCATGACCTACGGACCCGCGCCGTGTGCGAATAACGCCACATCAAACCTGACGAGAAAGCCCAAGTTTTGCAAAGTGAAAGTTGATTATTTAGTCCAGACTAGATGTGTCAGTGCAGCCTCATTCCCTAGCAGATTCTGGGAGCTGTAGCAGCTCTAGCTGTCCTTCAGCAGACCAGACTCACGCCACAAAGTTTTTTACACAGAAGGCAAGGAGAGAGAGCTACATCTCGAAAGCCTACAAAACTAATTGGAACACACCCAATGTCATTACATTTGACAGCATTTTGAGAAATACCCAATCACTTTGTCATCAATTTTCAATTTTGTCAAGAGAAAGTAGCTTTTCATTGGCAAACAACCTGCTGTCCCCACAGTATTTGTGAAAGTGTCCTGGCAGAGAGTAGTGTCATCTCCAAGAACATTTTTCAGGCTCACTTTCTCTATAAAACTTTTATTGAGGAGTTTTTTAAAAAATTCTTGAAAATTGTGTTAAGATGAAGGGTTTTCATCCTGGAGATACCAAACTCAGTTATGGCCCAGTATAACAAAGGACATAAAGACATGATTAACTTTAAACTTGTCAATGGTTCTTCTAGGTTTCCGCTAAAACCAGCACAAGTTTTGGTGATAAGGAATTTTATCTGTTCACTTCAAAGATACTGTGAAAGTTTTATGTTGAAAAAGAATGAATTGACATTAAAAAGGGGAGAGAATAATTTGTATTTATCAATCAATATGATGAGGATTCGTGTGTGAAAAGCAAAGTACAATGTGCTCAGGGGTAGCACAGTGATAACTTTCTACCAACCTGCTGCTCCTTTTGTCTCTTTCTCTCTGAAGTGAATTCATTCATCCTTGCTCTTGCTTTTCTAGAACAAAAGACAGTCTGATTCAGGGCCTGATTTGCTGGAGATCCATATTTTTAATCTATTTCTGTATTTTTATCAATTTGTTGCTTTTGAGAGTAGATCTCTAATTTTGCCATTTCCCCACCTGCACATTGTGAAGCTGCTGTATGAAGAAATATGTGAGAAGGAAACCAGATTTATTAGAGGTGGATTTCAGTGTTTGCAACATGAACTCTGTAAGAACTGATAGAAGCATTTTGACTTGCACAGCAGAGAGGAGCAGGGAGTTTATCAAAAAACCATTTTTTATCTCAGCTGGTGGACTCTCCCTAGCCCAGGGACAGCACTACAGGATGTCTCTGAGGGTAGTGAGGGAATTCCACACAAGAAAACCTTTCTTTGACGGGCCCTCTGGCAACCCTAACAGCCACTGGGAGATCTGAAAATTCATGGGTGCCCCATCCCTGGAAGTGTCCAAGGCCAGGTTGGACGGAGTTTGGAGCTACCTGCTCCAGCAGAAGGTGTCCCTGCCCATGACAGGAGGTGGAATGAGACAGTCGTTAAGGTACCTTCCAATATTGTATTTTTGCTTGTGGTGGGAAATTGTGACACTTCTTGGTGACCTCTTCCTCACCTCTGGAGGTAAAATTCAGGCTAAAGTTGCAATGAATTATCTCAAACCCTTTCTTCCACTGCACAGGCAGCAGGGAAATGGTGTGGAGTACTGAAAAAAAACACTGTAAGAACCCAATGGCTCGTTAAAATCAGAGATTGCAGAATCTACAGTTTTTCAGTTTGGAGTCGACTCCTCTCTGACTTTGCCCCTCCAAAAACAACTTTAAAAAAAAATATAGTTTGGAAACATTGCAAACCCACCAAACTCTATTTTATGTGCATCGAAAAGCTTACTTGCTTTTTTGATTAATATGCAAATCATGTGTGCTCCCAACTTTCATCACCGTTTAAATACTGTACAAGCGTCGTAAATAACCTGCCTATTCAGGTTTTATCTTGTCCACTTTACATTGCACTGCTCTTGTACAGGAAATGGATTGTATTTAATATTGATGGCTCTGTATGTGTCATTTAATCGTCCCTATTGATTGGATTTCATCAGAGTGGGGGGCTCGGACAGAAGCTTTGATTATACTGTAAGGAGTCTTTGCAGTTTTCTGTTACTCAACACCATATCAATGCACCTTCTGGTGTGATATCACTTTCACGATCAATACCTGGAAAGAAAATAAAAAAGAGGCCTCCAGGAAAGGAAAGGGGAAAAAAAACAAAAACCCTGAATCAGCCTCTAATTCCCTTTCTGCACGTAGATTAAACCTCTGCAACTCAAAGACCATTTATTGTGTGGTTTTGCATAAGAAACGGGGGGAAAGAAAAAACCTGAAAGATTCTCCATGGGTTGTTTGTTTAATTTCTACATCATTTTTTATTTATAAGCATCAACTCTTCCTTTCAGTGTCCCTGACTGATGTTTGATGGTGTGTAATTTTTAACAGTTACATGCCATGTCTCAGTTAACTGTTTCTCTTGATATAATAATAGTGCTCTAAACGTGTCATTTCATCAAATGGATGCATAGGGGACATTTTGCTTTTCAATATTCTTTCTGCTGAGAGTAAACCACCTTAGAGCTCTCAAAGAACATCCTTAAACTGACACTGTCCCACGGTGGCTCAACCTCATCCTCACTCCAGAGCCACTCTGGTTTGTGCTCCTCCACCCCAACCTCCCAACGCCAACCGTAAGAACCAGGCAGCAGGAAACAATAATTCCCTGGGGGATATTAATACACAGCAGATGGTTATTTCATGATGCTGGTGAGAGGGTTTCCCCATCTGGGCATCCTCAGCTGAAATGCAGGCGCTGACGTGCTCGTAAATCCAGCTCCTGGGTGCATGACAAGATAACATCGCTCCGAGTTGTACCGGAGCAGGGAGAACATACACAGCTCCTCCAAAGTTTTTTTTTTTTGCTCTGGTTCTCCTCATTCACTGTCCTGAGATGAAAGGGAGTTTGTGGGCTATTTATGAGCTTATCATCTTTTCCAGCGTGGTGACCCTTTAACTGAGATACAACCAATATTTAAGAATAATGATGATGTTATTAGCTTATTTTTAAGGGAAAGTGGATTTAAAACTTTTTTTGGAGTAGTGAAGGTGTCACCAGTGAAGTCTCTATGGATATGGATGTATGGTGCTCTGGGAGAACAGGAGAATACAGGTTGCTCCTTGACATAGAGAATGGTGCAGAGGAAAAATTAGTTAATCTTAGTCAAGTTTGCAGTGACAGTTTAAAACCTCTGACACACACCTTGACTAAGTTTTCTTGGTCCTTCCAGATGAGTGATCAATGGTTTCTTAGGAATAACTGCTTTTTAACATGTGCATTCCTGGAGAGATCAGTGCATTTCTGTAGACGCAGGGCTAACCTGTTGCTCTAGTTTTGCATAGAAGTGCTTGTTCTTGACTTCTTAGAATAGAGTGAAGGGATTTGTGTTCAATAGGAAGAATTGTGACAAACATGAAAAATAAGTGCCTTGTGTGCATAACATCTATCAGAGAGGGTTACAAAGCCAGGTTTGGCTCTTTCTGCTGACAGACACCCCCAAATCTGCCCAGCAAAGACACAGGCACCGAAACCAATGGGGAACCTACCAGACAATACACATTTCTTTGTATCCTTTGAGTTTAATAAGCAGGAAAAGGCAGAAACTGTCAGGGACAGATTGTGTTTCCTTACCTGGAGTGACACAGAAGGTCTTGGGCTGGTGGCACTGTCCTGTGTGCCAGAGGAGAGCCAGCAGTGTGTCAGTGGGACAATCTGGGTCCCAGTGTGGAGCAGAGAACCAGAGAAGGCTGCCTAAAGTGACAGGTATTTACCCAAAAGGGTACAGACGGATGCAAGCATCTGAGCTGCTAGACTTGAAGGCTCCTCAGTCTAAAAAACAAAAGTATGGTGTTAGGAAAGTGCAGTGCCTGAACAGATGTAACTTACTCATAAAAAGAAGTGCCTGTAGGCTTCTCACCAAAGCCAGAAGTGACTTCTAGCCCTGAAAAGACCTCCACTGAGACAACTGGGATTTTGAAATGTATTTTTTCTGTCTCTCTGTTGTTGCATTTCTCTATTTGAATGGTTGCATTAACGTATTTCTGGCAAAACTTGTATAGAAACAGCAGTTTTATTGCCAAACATCAATGGAACCTTAATTTTCTTGTTTGCATATTTGCAAAGGTATTTGCAAGAAAAGATGGGTGAGGGGTTACACCAAATGGGAAATGGGATTGTTTTGTGTTTGTTCTGGCCAGTCCCATCACTGAATTTTGACAGTGAGCTTTCTCGGTGACAAAACCCAATAATCCTTGTTACTTGTCATGTGCCCTCCAAATATGTCCTTGATCACCTTCATTGTTAAGAAAACAGGTAAAAATTCAACAAAATGGCAAAACTTAAACTGAATGTCTTGAAATGAAAATGAAACAAATAGAAATACGTTCCTGAATTAGAGCTATATTTATTTAAACGTGGTCTTAATATTGGAAGATTCCTGATAAAAGAACTGTTGCATCATGAATACCCAAATAACTTTGGGTCAGTAGGTAACAATAATATGCTTTATGATGCTCAGTATAGGATTCTTCTTTAACTTAATTTTTCAAAGTTAAATTAATTATAATGACAGTTAAGAGAGACTGGATCGGCCCACCCAAAATTAACCATTAAGCAATTAGACTGTTGCATCTCGTTGAGCATGGTGCTTGTCAGGAGAGAGCCATGACCACCAGGGACAATGCCCAGCATAGGGAAAGTGGAAACAGATTTATTAAAAATAATTAATTTGGCAATTTTAGACAATAACTTCAGAACTTTATTTAATACTACTTGGAAGTAGTAGAAAGCACTGAAATATTTACTGAAAGAAGAGCTTAGAGTTGCCTAATCTTGTGTTTTCTCCTGGATCATCTGTCTTCTGCTAGGCATCCTTCAGTCCACTGCAGCTGATGCACATTCTCATGCCGGATTCTGCAAATTCCTCTCCTATGGGGCTGCTGAGACCACAAGCCCCCTCAGTAATTACCAGATGGAAATGACACTCAGTCAGGACCAACCTGTGCCACATTCGAGTTGGTGACCTAAAGGTGAAAAGCTTTGATTCCCATTAATAACACTTTGAGCCAGGATAACACTCTGACCTCCAGGATGTGATTAAAAGCCCATTAGATTCTCTCAGTAACTTTGGCTCACACTGTTTGCATTTTTCATTATTGTTGTGTATTGTTTGATCACCTAATTGTATTATTTAATTTAGGGCGTGAGCGTTTTTCTCTTTTGCGTTTGAGAATTCACCACGCTAAGAGCTCTCCTCACCTAGGAAATATCTTTTTGTTTCACTCTGTATTTCTCAGCGAGTGAACAAACTGCTTTCCTTTGTCTCATCGCGCAGAATAACAAATGTCAAAGCTTGGAACCTGGTAATTTGGCAATTTTAGACAATCGCCTCATAACCACGTTTTAGCGCACCTTTGAAGCGGTGGAAGTTCAAAGGCTCTGCGAAGACAAGCGCTGCTTTGCCTGTTGCTATGAGTCATTTGAAGTAATTGGTCCTGTCTGATGTATGTTTTGAACTGAGGAAGTGGTGCTTTATTACCACAATCAGATACAGGTTTTTTTAGCTGAGGAAGTGGTGTTTTCCTCGCAGATGTAGATGTCTGCTTGATAAGGCAGAAAACAGACAGATGTGCCTCTCTGCTCTGGGGAAGAGGTGTGGAGAAGGAGCAAACACAAGAGCTGAGAAAATTCCGTGAAGCTACATGAGAGGGGATTTGGAAGCCTTCCCAGTAAGAAAAATTCTCAAAAGCAAGGAAACTTGCCTTTTAGAGACATAAATACTTAAAGTTTTATATATCAAATATATGATATTTATTTTTATATATGATATATTTTATATATGCCTATCATCTGGTTTTCAAGTGCTCAGACAGGACAAAAAGAATCAGATTAAGCACTCTGAAGGTATTTTAAACAATGTCACCTAATTTTAGGCTCAACATCAGGAGTCTGATGTTCCATTCCCCATAAACATATGCTCTCCAACAGTTCTTAAAATTGGAGGGGGTTTAAAATTCAATATTATAAGGTATTGTTATATATATATATATAAAAAAATTCAATATATAAGGTATTATAAGGCATGTTAAGGTGGTTTTTGGAATAATACGATGCAAGATTAAAGCCCAGAATTTATGTTCTCTCTTATCAGTGACTAATGCCTGATGTACTGTGAGGAAGTACCTCTCTCTTGTAAACATTTTACTAAAATTAGAAAGACAAAAGTCCTGCCAGAACCACATCTATGCTTTTGGACATGCATAAGAGCATCCCACAGAGCTGAATGGAGTCTCTGCTCCCCGACAGAGAAGTGCTGAGTTGTGACCCCAGCCTGGGGCTCACCAACTCCTGCAGGCACAAACCTTGTGCTCAGATGTGCTGAGCTCAGTCCATCCATGTGTGCCACAGACAGGAGTGAGAGAGCAGCTTTTGGCTCTAGGAGGGTTTTCCTTTCTCAATCTCTTTTTGAATTGCTCCCACTGGCTGTGGTAGATCTGCACTGTGCCATATCTTCAGTGCTGGTCTCCTCTTGAGGCAGTGATGGTGCTGATAGTGGGTGTGCACATTATTCATTACTGAGAAGGACCTTTTTTTTTCCCCAGGCAGAGAAATCTTCAGGAGGAATCTCTGCTCCCACTGCTGCATTGCAGAGGCCAGAGAAACACAGTAAAACTCCGAATGGTAACAGAGAATATCCACTTCAGTTTGTGAGTGGTGTCCAGAGCAGATTAAGGAAAGAAAGACTCATATTTCAAAGGCAAGGAAGACCTTGGATGTGCTGGTGTGTGCTTTTGAGTGGAAAGCCAGTACAGCAAGTGTAGTAGACTCAGGTATTTTCCAGCACGTTTTTTTTTCCTCTTGCAGGTGGTGACAGAGTACAGAAGTGGCTCGAGTCCAGCCAGTTTCAATAGATCAACTCCTTTTATCAGTTTTACGATATCACATTTACTTAATATCACATGGAACAAAGTAAATGTCTGCTAGGAAAGGCTGGGCTGCTGCTCAGCTGACAAATGAGCTGCCCAACGTGCTGTATCTCCTCTGTAACCCTGTGTATTTGCCTACACCTCCAGCTCAGCCATCATTTTTCTCTTTCCCATCTGGGCTCTGGTTGCTTTGGCCGAGTGACACCTTCACAAATCAAAGGGTTGCATGTGCAAACTTTCCTGGCAAGAGAGGCAAGAAGTTTTGCAGCAGGGAAAATGAACATAGGTGGACACAGAATTGGAAGGAGAACTCAAGACCTGGGCTGACCCTCATGTCCACTGCAGTCAGTGCAAAGCCATCTTTTCATACTTTAAGAGCTTTGTCCAGTGTTCTGGGTTTAGTTTCAATCTGGGTGAGTGTTACAAACTCTTAGCTCAGCCTGCATTTTGCCCACACAAATATTCAGATATAAATATTTGAAGATCTTTCCTCCTTTAAATTAATTTTCCATTTTGTAGTAGATCAATGGTAAGGGAACAAAATGATCATAGCAGAGATTGTGGAGAGATGGGCACTGATAGCTTTGATGGTGTCTCCAGTGTTTTTTGACTGTTGAAAACATCACATTTCCATTTAATCTAATGAAACAGGGTCTGATCTCATCCCCCATTTGTGACCATCACAAAGCTGTCACACATTTTGATACAATAAGAATTTTCTTATGATCAGTGAAATTGCCAAACCAAATTATGGCCATGGTGGGTTAACCCACTCTCCTGCCCTGTCTGAGAGCTGCCACGCAAAAGCACAAAAACCTTTTTGCTCTGCAGCAACAGGGGCTCCTCCTTCTTTATATGCTTTATGTGTTGTAAAGATAATTAATACTTATTAATAGGTTTATTCAATTTTTTCCCTTTTTAAATCTATTTTTTTAATTTTTAAGCACTTTGGCTCAGTAACGTTATTTTTTTTTCCCCACAGAAATGGGTAATTCCATTTTTTTATCTAGGAGAACACCATGAACAGGTGAAAGGGGCAGAAGTGCAGCAGTTTGGCAGAGCTGTTCCAGAATCTCCAGTTGCAGTTTACCCACATTTCTCCTGGCAGGCCGTGAGCATCCTATGAAAAGGAAAACCTCACCAATAACTAGCAAAGTAAGTTGGTGAATAAAACAAAAAAAAAAACCTCACCACATTTGGCATCCGACGACCCCAATGAACAGGAATATTATTTAAAAAATAATTTCACCTTTTCTACAGAATGGACTTGACATCCAGATGTGGGCACAGGATCCACCAGCACTCCCCTAGGCCAGCAGGGACCCTTGTATTATAAAAATAGAATCACATTTCAGGCTCGAGTCTATTACACAGCAGCAGTTCCTGTTGAGAGCATCTCTCTGCATCTAGCTCAGTGATTTCAAAAGAAAGAGAAGCCTCTGTGGCACTGATTAATGGAAAGGCCTGGATATACTGGTGGATCTGGAAAGCATCTCGTAATCTTTGACAGACAAGATGTTTCTTATTCTGATGGGATTTGATAATTTTTTATGAAATTATGTGAGTGACATAGCATCACTGTTATTTTTATCCTGGCATTACAGCTGGTCTAATAATTTGGATAATAAAGTTACTTATTTTGGCAATAAATCATCATATGTATCCAGAGTTCTTATCAACATTTTCATTTATTAATATTCCTTGTCAGAATTCTTATCAATATTTTTCCACATTTGTTTTTCTTTTAGAAATCCTCTGATTTAAACTTGTGTTAAACTTGTATTAATGCAAAGCAGTTGATTTATTTAAAATGGTGACATCATTTTACTCCAGTCTGTGGAGGTTTGCACTTTGCCTGAATTAAAGTGTCCACACTGACTTCAACAAGGATATTTCCAGTTTATCAAGTGCCTGTTTAAAATACATATTTTTTATTATACATCATATTTTCACTTCCATCTCCATATGCACTTATACCTGTGTTTGAACCTGTGTGAGCCTGCACTTGTATTCCTCATTTTCCCACACAGTTTCTGCCTATTTGTCCTTTTCCACAGGAGAATCACAGAATCATTAAGGTTGGGGAAGACCCCCAAGCTCATCAAGTCCAGTTTTCTAAACACAATTGAGGGAAATATTTACAGCAGTTTTATTATTAAGAATGTTGTTGAAGAAAAACATAAAAAAGGAATAAAAAATAACTGAAAATTGTAATAACCTATCTCAAAATTTATGAAAAATAGGAAGACTTCAGGACAGGACAATCTCTCTGATAGCTGGATGGTGAGTAACACATTTCTGCTGGGAAGGGAGAACGAAAACCCATCCTGAAGGAACAAGAGGTGGGATAAAAACACCAGTTTACTCCACCATAGGTCAAGACCAGCCACTTACTACCAGTAGTAACTCAGATTTCAAGGAAAGCTGAGGACACTCCTGAAAAAATGAAATTTTTCTTCCTGAAATAATGATCAGCAGAGGAAAATGAAGACATTCTGTGGATGAGCAGACCATTGCAGGCTGAACATGATCGATTCTACGTGGAGAGTTAATAATTTATCATTAAGGAACAAACTGAGAAAGAATTTGTGCTGTCAGTTCACGCAGTGGGGATAAAAGAAGGTATTTATTTAGTCCTGTTTTTGCAACAATAAAATTTGGGTTAATTTACAACAGCAGTTCAATGGAGATGTCTGCTCCACAAAGGAAGGGAAGGCAAAGAGGGAACCATGGAGCAAATATAATTGTCTTGAAAGCTGTGGTTTAACAGAAACAAGCCTGGAAAAGCTTCCTTGAGCCACTGAGTTAAGCCCAGCCCCTCCTTCTCTCGCTGTATAAAATTCTCACCAGAGCTCACTCTAAAAGAACTGGATGTAAATATAAATCTTCAGCTGAAATACAGCAGAAGCTCTACAAACCCCAGCATGTTCACATCTGTCACAGCCACTTTACTTTAAGACTTTCAGAAACTTGTGTTACAGCTCAGCCATCAGATTTGATTTTCCTATCACCTTGAACACCTAAAAAGATTTTGGAGGCAAATATATATTTCTCTCTTTTTTTTTTTAAATCATAAAGCAATTTAAGTCCTGTTGGTTGAGCCCTGATCTGGCTCATTATTTAAGCATGTGCTGAACTTCACTCATATAAACAACCCCAGAATTGACAGCAGGGCTTCAAAATGCCATTTTGTGCCTCTGAATATTGAAAAAACATGGCTGGTTTAAAAATATCCATCAGCCAAACCAGCACAGCACAATGCATAGCGTGTCAGTCCACTGACAGAGAAGAAAGAGATGGGGAGCATTGCAGAAGGAATAACGTCATTCCAGGTATGGAGATATTTGTATTTGCTCTGGGTGACGATGGCTGTGACACCTCAGTGCTGAGACAGCAGGGGAGAGCTGGAAAACAGGAAACAACTCCCAGTGATACCCACAGGTAAAAATTATGAAAACATATTCAGCAGTTGCAGTTTCCTTCAGTCTATGGCTCCATAAAAGGCATTTATAAAAGAAGCCTAAATACATATTTAACCAATTGACCAGAATGGCACTGAAGGAGTTTTAACATATTTTGAAAAATTGCCTAAGTACATATTTACCCAATAGACTGGAACAGCTGCTTCAGAGTCTCTCTGGTCTCTTGGGTCTGTAATACGTGTTTTTAAAAACTGCCTGGCTATATATTTACCCAATAGACCAGAACAGCTATTAAGTAAATAATGCACATTATATAACTGTCAATGTTCTTTTTTTTTTCCATCCCTTTTAAAAATAATAGAATAAAACAAATTTTAGAAGGTAAAAATTTAAATATAAGGTATTTATTAAGATTGTGAAAGGTCTGGAGTCTGAGGCTGGTGTATGTATGTCACATTGTAGAAGATATCTCAGATCACCAGAGTGCTTTTGTGTGTGTGTTTAAAGTACAGGGCACTGTCAAGTACATCAGAGCCTGGGGTGCTTAATATAGAAGATAGAACAGCAGTTGGGAGTTGGAAAGGTCTGGCAGAAGAGAGGGGAGGGAAAAGAAGGGAAGATATGAATCATAAATTCCCAGGAAGGATGGGTAAATCAAGCAGCTGACTTTGAGAAAGCCTAAAGATAGTACATGAAACACTGCAAAAAAAAAAAA
>VWZV01006581.1:591106-677271 GCA_013397155.1 Irena cyanogastra
GTGGGCATCATGGCATCTGAGACCTGCATATCAATACCTCAATATACTGCACAAAAGGAGAAATTGTGCTCTGCCTTCCAAAGTTGCTTTAAAAGAAAACCAGTCCTGATTGTTGAACTAGTAAGGGTTGACCTTTTCTTAGAATGATACAGCTACCAGGATAATGTTTCCTTAAATCTTTATATATGTTTTAAACCATTAAATTAATTACAATTTATAATGTGTTTTAATTGGGATTCTTTTCCTCCATAAAATATTTCAATTCTGAAATCACACTCATGGAGACATTGATTTCTTTTTGATCTGAACACATTTGAGACTGTTTTGAAATAGTGAATCTGTGTTGCTTTCAGTGTCTGTCCTGCAACGTAGTGAAGGAGAAGCTGTCTTCAAAAATAATGCTGTCATTTCTGAATTTACTTTTTTTTTTTTTTTTTTTAATTAGGAGACTCTCAGTGGCTGAAAAAGCACGGAAGGCTTCTCTACACTTTGCACAACAACTCCAGGCTGGCAAAAGATGAAGAATAGTCAGGAAGAGACAGGAAGTGGTGAGTGAAAATTTTACTACAGGCAGATTTTTTTCCATAGAAAAAAGTTTCTATTTCCTGGCCAGGCCTTGTTTTTCAATGAAATTTCTTTATCTGGTTGGTCAGCAGACACAAACATGTTGGCACAGGGCAAAACACAGCCTGTGTGACAGGTGGAAGAGGTCCTGCAATACCTTGGATGAATGTTCTTTCTGGGGTAATCCCTCCAGGTGAGAAGTGAGGAAAGATGGATGGATGGATGGATGGATGATGGATGATGGATGGATGGAAGGATGGATGGATGGATGGATGATGGATGATGGATGGATGGAAGGATGGATGGATGGATGGATGATGGATGGATGAGGAATGGATGAATAGATGGATGGATGGATGGTGAATGGAATGTGAATGGCTGGATGGATGGTGAATGGATGGAGGGATGGATGGATGGAAGGATGGATGGAAAGATGGAAGAACGGATGGATGGATGGATGGAAGGAAGGATGGAAGAATGGATGGATGGATGGATGATGGATGGATGGATGGAAGGATGGATGGATGGATGGAAGGATGGAAGAATGGATGGATGGATGATGGATGATGGATGGATGGAAGGATGGATGGAAGGATAGAAGAATGGATGGATGGATGGATGGATGGATGGATGATGGATGGATGGATGGATGGATGGATGGATGGATGACCCTCCTGCACTCCTTTTACAGCTTTTGGTATATCACTACAAGAGCTGTTGGGTGCAGTGGAGGTAACAATGGTGAAGAAAATACAACAGAGGAATTCAGGACACTTCATCTTTCCTTCATTTTTACTTTGATAGTCAAGCCCATAAAAGAAAGACGAACAGAAAAACCACTGCTGCTCATCAGTTCAGTATCACTAGAGTGGCTTTTGGCTATTTCATAGTTTTAACTCATTAAACTCTTATCAGCCAAAGCTCACCTCTTCATTTATTTAATGAGCTACTGAATGTCATTAATGACATAACCTTGGCAGCATGTGGCTGCTCTAAACCAAGAGCCCACTGTCAGTGCTGACTTCACTCTCCCACATTGCTCCAAGCCCTGTCCAGCCTGGCCTAGGACACTTCCAGGGATCCAGGGGCAGTCACAGCTTCCCTGGGCACCCTGTGCCAGGGCCTCCCCACCCTCACAGGGAAGGATTTTTCCAACTATTTTTACAGTCATTGTCAGCTTCATGTGAGCTCTGACATGGCAGCTGATGGATGAAAGCATCTATATCCTATTATTACCCTCTACTCCCATTTCCTGAGCTTTTTAACTGAGTCCACTACACCAGAAAGAGTAAAATGAAGGTAACATTAATCAGCAGGTCTCTCTTACCCACAAAGTTTATAATAAATATGTATTTATATCTAGCCATCTATTTGTTAAAGTAGGGCATTACTTTTGCTGTACCATTTCCAAACTCTCTATTCACTATTTAGCAGCCTTCCTGCAAGACACAAAATCCATTGTGCAATAATTTCTAGCAGGCTGCAGGAGTGTAAAAGTAGACAGTGTTTCCTTCAAAAATGGAATCATCTTTCACAGATGTAGATGTGTACTTGTTATGCCAAGATGAGACAGATGTGGCTCTATTCACTCAGGGACAGGTGCGGAGGAAGAAGAGATAAAACATTTGTAGAAAGTGTAAGCAACTGCATCGCTGTTGTTAAATAAATAAACATTCTGCCAAAATGAAAAAAAAAAGTTTATTTGCTTTTTTTTTCCAGAATGTTTATTTTAAGCTGCAGCTTAGCTGTGATTTATTCAGATTTATGTTCCCGTATCAATTTAAATTTATAATATGCATTCTATATATAAACATCTGTTTGTATATAATCAGGGGAAGGTGCATTGGCACATATGGGTGTAAATGCACACACACATTTTTCATGGGAAATGGGCTCATGGGCACGTGCAGGCAGCTAATCAGGTGAAGAATGGGAAAATATTTTATTAATATAATGAGGCTTTGTGTGTGCATGAGCAGGGGGTGGGAGGGAGAAGAGAAGCAGATGCTTGTGTTGCCTAACACAGATTAGTGGTTCAAGCTCCAAATTGCAGGAGAAAAGCCCAATCGCCCTTTGACCACACGGACACTAACAGGAAACCTCCATGCAGAGACATCCTTGGGGAAAGGGTAAAATGGTTTGGGCCATAAGAAAGAGCTTAAAGGTGGTTAAAAGTTGGCTCCTGAACTCAGAGCTCAGGAGTGGCTGTGGAACAGAGACAAGAGTGATGCTGGAGGTCATCAGGGGGAGGGAGCACAGTGCAGAGCAGGGACAGGAGGTGGTTCAGGTGTTGGGAGATTTATTCCATTTATTACTGCTTTATCTGTTTGTTTAGCTTTATTTCATTAAAAACACTGGGGCTCAGCCAGAAGAGGTGAGAAGGCAGGGACATGCCCAGGGAAAGTCAAAAGCCACCTCAATGAAGGGATAATGGGCAGATCACAACATCAGCTTGTCCTCTAACCACAGGAAATCTCCATGCCTGAGCTGGAGACACCAAAATCACTGCCCTACTGTGTTTTCCTCATGCTTGGACTGGGGAGCCATCAATGAGCATTTTGTGATGAAAGCAGGAAGGTTTCTGTGTTCTGGTGAATATGTGGTTCTCCTCACAGCTACTGGAGAGTTAAGAGGCTTGGGCCGTGTCTTTTTTGGCCCATGAAGAGAATTCATAGTAGTCATAAACCATTAAAAAAATGTGCGAGGCAGGGCTTGTCCTGCAAGGGAAAGCAGCTCACCCCATCCTGACCTCCTCTCCCCCGGAGCACAAGCCTGCTGCTCACTGGCCATCTCCTGCTTGCCAAGAGGATCCTCTGGAGCACTGATTCTTGGCATTCAGGAGATTTCAGGCACTCCACGTGAGGCCATGGAGCAGGCGGAGCCCAGGCAGCAGCGGGAGCCTGGAGACGTTTATCCCTGCATCACTTTGGGGAGCCCCATGTGCTCCCTGCAAAACTCGGAGCCCTCAGGTCCCTTGGCTAGGACTGGCTGGGTCCATATTGCTCATTTGGTGGCCAGCTTGAGGTTTGTTTGCAAGCAGGTTCATTAAAGGAGGTGATTCCAGGGATTTGAGGGTGCCCAGGGCCTCGTTCCTCCCAAAAGAGAGGATAAGTGCAGACAAGAGGCAGTGCCATAAAGCCTGGATGAAGCTGGATTTCTTTCCTCTGAAATATTGAAGTGAGCTGGGGGAGGGAAGAGAGCAGGACGGCAGCAGAGGCAACTGGAAGGAGGAGTGAGGATCCACAGCTGTGAAGAGGACTAGGAAGAGGAGGGGGAGGAGAGGCAGAGAGAGAGAAGGATGATGTGATTTAAAAAAAAAAAAAGTATTCATCACAGCTCCAGAACAGGAATCAGGGTGGGAATCAGCAGCTGGGAGAAGAGAAGAAAATGGAAAAGATTATTTTTCATTTGAACTACCTTTCTTCAATCACAAGTCTGCCTGGGAGCAGGAGTTTGCAGCTGGGCACAGCAGAGGGGTCCATGGTTAGAGAAGGAATATTTGGAGCAGAGCGAGCTCTGCAGTCAGCTGGGCTCCACGCAGGGGTCAGAGCAGGTGGGGGACTCTGTGGCCAGCACGAGGTGTCACTGCCAAGGGCTGTCAGTCCCAAACTCTCCTGTGTTCCCCTTCTCTGCAGCACAGCTACAGACAGGCTTTATTTTGGTGTCAGGACAAGGAACAAGAGGCACATTTGAAAGGAAAGTCAAGTGACTTTTACATTTCTACAAACTTGTCAGCTTAAAGCTTTCTCTTTTTTCCTTCCTCTTACATTAAGGGAGAGAGGGTGAAGAAAAAAGTAGCGAGTTGCTTCACCATGTGAGGGTTGGTTTGTTGTGATTTTTTTTTAATCCTGTCTTTTATAGCTTGACCAGTGAATCTACCTAAACAAAAACATTTCCCTTTGTAGGCTGAGCATTCAAAGATTTCACTCCTTTAAGTCCAAATGTGAGTTGCTACTTTGTTTGAATGCCAGCATTCATATGATGAAAAAAAAAAAAAAAAAAAAAAAACAGGTAACAGAGGCATGATATATATTCTCATGAAGTCATGAGGAGCAATGACTGTTCAGTAAAATTTCTCTTTTTTATATATGTCCAGCATGTTATATGTGGGACTTGCCATGTGTGTCAGCAGGAGTAGGAGAAAGCAGCCACTGCTTTTTCTCCCCAGTGAAGCTGAGAGCACAAAATATGTCACAACAATATTGTTACTTCCTTCACATTTATATTTTCTAACACCCAAGCACTGATTTGCTCCTTATTTAAGCAACATTTTCTTGATAAATTAAAAAAGCAGCAATAGCCATTACTGCAGGCTATATACAGCCTCTAATATCACTTAAGCATATTACAGAATATAATATCTGGTACTTAACGACTAACTTGCATATGAAAGCTCACATAATGTCTCATAAAACCCTTAAAATGGCTTCAGTTTAAGAGTCTCTTTAAAAAAAAAAAAACACCTTCAGGGAATATTGTAAATGAAGTAGCACTCCAGCCTTAGAAAAAAAAAAATCACACACTTGCAGAAATTTTTAATATAAATTGAACACATTAAAAATTAATTTTGCATGACCATTTCGCATTGCAGTGCCAATGCATAGTTAAGATAAGGCCTTAACTCTTCTTTGTTTAAAGTAACATGGAAACATCTCTCTCTCCCTCCCCATTATCTGCACATAATTACAATTTTCATTAATCAGAAATTGGAACCCCATCCTCTGATAATGACAGCCCCGGCTGGAGATCAATGAAACCCTACCTGTGTCACTAAGGAAACTTGCTGTAAACTTTTAGGAAACTCATTAAAGGAAGGTGTGACCTCACAATTAGAGGAGGCTGCACAGAGCATTTCTCCCATATGCCAGTCAGGGAGAGGGGCTGGGTTTGCTGGGAAAATAGATGTTCTCTTCTGTGGAAGATTTTTTCCACCACTTTTCTGGTGGAAATCTCGTAGATTCTGTGCTGACGTCAGCTGTCAGCTTGGGAGGCTCAGCTGACACAAATGCTGGCAGCAGGGACTCCAAACCAGGCAGCAGTTTGTGTTAGGGTGCTGCTCTACCCTGGCATGTATATCTGGAACAGACATCTAGTGATTTTCCTCTTCTTTTCCAGCTTTTTGGTTGGACTCGTGGCCCAGCGAGGAATCCCCTCGGCAGGCCTTGGCTGCAGCTGGACACTGACTGGTGCCTATTGCCTTCCTGGAGCATCTCTGATGGACACCAGAGAGCCCAAATCTCTCTGATATTGCCACACCACAGCAGGCAACAAGATTTTTCATATTCTGACTTGTTTATAAAATATTAGTTTTTCTTCTATTTCCCCAAATGTATGATAAAATTGTAAAACCTGAGGATTGTTTGGTATGGGATGGACCATGTCTGTTCCAACACCTTCTGCTAGATCAGGTTGCTCCAAGCCCCATCCAGCCTGGCCTTGAACACTTCTACTTGATATTCACTTGATATTTTATCTCTTCATTGTTTTATTTACCTGCAGGTAAATCAGATTTCTAATCCAATTCTGAAAGCTTGTTTGTTTGCTATAAACTCTTTAATAGTGTGTCTGCCTGCTATAACAATGCTCATCTATGCTATTAACACTTTCATAAATAAATCCTCATGTCAAATATTCAGGAACCTTACAGTCATTTTCATTAAAGATGCTACAAAAGCAAAATAATTTGCCACACGTTACTCATAATGGATGGATTGTGATCACTAGAGTCCTGGTTCTACATTTCTTTGCAAATTTAAATAAATAGTTCCACTCAAACCAACAAATGCCATCTTCAGTCCGAAGTGTCTCAAAAATCGCTGTGACTGCTAAAATACCTCAGTGTTCTAAATGCCTCTAAAATATCTAAATGTTCTAAAGGGCTGAACTGGGAAAAAAGTCACGAGGAGCTGCACAGCACGGAAGCAGACAGAGCTAGTGAGAAGAGAGCTACAAGGCACCTTCTTTAACATGTTGAGCTAAATGTTACCACATTTCCCAGGGATTTTAATTGAGAAAATATTACAGCCTTCCACCAATGTGCACAGACAAAGACGTATTGGGTCTCTTTTACTTCTCCCTTGTAGACGGAGAGCAGGAGAAAATGGCTGAGTAAAACAATAGCAATGTCTTTGTAAAGTTTTCCTGTCATGCTTGATTCTGCTGAGTATTTTTCCATGCTTTGGGTCTGGTGGTGCTTTTTTTCCTTTGGAAAACAGACAGAAACTTCCAAAGGTCATTCTGGAAACTCATGGACCTGTGCAGGAGGTCCTGCTGGCTTTACCTTCAGAAGAACACACACAAGAAAATGAGCATTTCCTCCTGCCTCTCCCTATCACATCTTTAACCTCTTTGTGTGGTTTCTGCCTGTGGCTTTCTGAGGCTGCGTCAGCACCTCCAGTTTCAGACCATAAAAGAAAAGCTGCAAGCTAGCCTGGTGAGGCTGGTAAGCCATCCTCACCACACGTGTGACAGGCTGTTTAAAATAATACCTATTTTCACAGTGAACCCTCACCTTTCAGTCTAGAGAACTGCTTAAAGAAGAAAACTATTTCTTTGGGGCTTTGAGTAGTGCAGGGTGGGGAATTCTGGCTGTGAGTTTCACGTGAGATGTGGGGACAGACAGAGCTGCATGGTCTATAAAGGGACTAGGAGTTGTTGACCACTTGGAGGGCTGTGGTGAAGGACTTTCAAACAAATTTTGAGGAGGTTATCCCAAGGTGAGCGAGGAAACCCAGCAGGGATGACAGAAGTGGACAGCAGAGGAGAAGAAGCCTCTCACCACTGTGCCCAGCACAGAGAGTGCTTGGGGCTCACCTCCCTCACCCACACACTGACCCAAGGGCTGTGCACCAGGCAAGAAGTGGGAGTCAGTGCACCCTCTCAGGGTGGTGAACAGATTGATTCATTTTTTCTCTATGAGGAGAAAAAAAAAAGCCAAGTAAAATATATAAAACATTTCTCAAAAATACGAATTTTTCCTGTTTTCATGTGTTAAGTTTGATGCTGAGGCATTGTCTCTGCATGCAGTTTTCAGCTTTTGTCATGATCTCTGCATCACTCCTCAAATTTCCTGCTTGGAAACTGGATTTTTTAGAATTTTTCTCATCTGCCCAAAGGCTCTACTCTCTCCAATAAATCTACTGCTGATCTCTTCAACATGGTAAACACACTCATTTTCTCACAGGGCTGGTGGGTCTGTGTCTGCAGAAGCACAGAGGAGGTTGTGTATGTTAGAGACTTCAGCCTGGAAACTGCCGTGCTGTTCCGTAGGGGATGGATTCTTCCTTCCTTTCTCCCACAAAGCTGTAAGAGAATAAAAAGAAATTACCTTTCATTGCAAGTCGATTTGTGGGATGTAATGGCACAATTTAGGAAGGAATATTGCAGACAGTGAGATCACTTGGATTAGAAATCTTGAATCAGTTTGTAGGGCTATATATTTCCATAGTGCTGTGTTTTGTTGTGTGGGGAATTTAATAAGAGATGTAAATCTGCAAACTGCAATGGTATCACCATAAAACATAAAAGATTCATGTATTATAAATAGGTATGACAAATAAATTATTTATGTGAATGTATATCTGTGTATGTGTGTGTGTGTACATGAGCTCACGTTCACTTTCCTTTTTGAAATAATTAGTGGCAAAGTCTTTTATTGTGCATTGCCCTGTGACCTGTGCAAGAGCTTTAATGACATTTCACACAAAGAGCTGAAGGTAGAGCTTGCTCTGTGCTGAACTGGAGCATCTCAGACTCATTAACGTGGGGATCATCACAAGGCATGTACAGAACAAAAAAATCTCAGCCCAAGGAGGCTGAGGATCATCCTGGAAGTGTCCAGGTACCCCCAGAAGCTCCGAGCCAGCAGCGTGCAATGATGTAAAGAATTGCACAGGCTACCCACATCACTGCTGAAGCGTTTCTGCAGGTAAATCTGAATTCTATCAATCTGCTGCTCGTGTTGTAGCAGATTTTGGCAGCCATGGTGACAACCTTACAGCGATGACTTCTTTTCCCAGCTCTGACTGACAGCATCCCGCCCGGTGTGTCAGCTCCTGCAGGAGCCTGTGCATTACTCATTTCGTGAAGTCACATGAACTGCACAGGAGCACTTGTAGCTCCAGATCTCTCCTCAGGAACCTGTGCCATCTATAGATAGCTGGCTACACAACGGCCTATTTTTAAGCTGGGGTGGGACACTTCTAAATTAAGGCATGAGTAAAACGAAATTGTAGGAGAGCTCCAGAACATTAGAGAAAAAATCCTGTGTGACTTCAGTTATGTTATTAACTTTTCCACTTTTGCTGCAGAAGTTGTTTCTGTCAATATTTTACTTTAACGGTGCTGAACGGGAGGAAGGAGCAGGGTCCAAGCAGATGGCTGTCAGCAAACTGATGACGGCAGTTGAGAATTAGTGTCCAAATACAGTATTTAAAACTTGCTACGGTACATAGTTTCCTGCGTATGCATGCCAAAATAAATCTGGTTTGGAGAATCTTTCAGGATCTTAATTTTATTTTTATTTGGAGCTTATTCTATTAAGAATAAGCAAACAGGCAGCGTACCTTAGCTTAGCAGGAGGGCTGGATCCATGGAGCAGTGAGTACAGAGCTGGATGAGCCACAGAGACCTTCCAACCTTTATTCACTCCAGCTATTGACTTTCTGAACAGCACTGAGAACCAGAACGAATGATAACATTAATAACATTAATAGTATTAATTTGTAGCCATTTTTGCCTACCTCATGCACACACATTATTAAAATCCTTCCTTCTCACACCAGCTGAGGGGTTTTTTTTTCCCTCCAGATAATCTTCCTGAAGGAATGGATAAGGGATGGGTGCAATCACATGAGGAATATCTGATGTCAGGCTCCAGGTAACTCGAGGCACCTGAACCAGATGCATTTTTAGCAGGGCAGGACAGGAGCAGGTAGTGGCTGCTCCATCTTGCACACATCTTTTGGGGTAAAAGTGTGACTAATCTGTTGGTTTGGATACCTGGCTGTAGCGGGGTCAGAGCAGGGGCAGGCTGTCTCTGCTGCACTGAATTAGAGGCTTACATTCATTATCTCCCAATACCTCATTAAAACGACTTTAATGTGGTGAACATTTGATGGTAGACAAAAGCTTTAATCTTGTGAATATCAAACACACCTGTGTTACATTTCCTCTTGCGAGCAGTTAGCAGAAACAGGTTAACAAGCTATTTTAACTCCTTAATCTGCTGAATTTGTGTGGAAACCAGACTTTCACCAGTCACCTGAGTTTGAACTCGGAAAAAAAATCCTGCATACACCCCTAATTTATCAAGCTCTTTTTTCAAACTCTGCCTGCTCTAGACACTTTTAATCATCTGTTTAATTTTGCACCTTTTTTTTTATCCTGATATATTATATGCAGGTTATACTTAAGGCCCAGATTTGCCCTATTTTTCTTCCTCATCTGACCTAGATTCAAATTTACACACTGTGAAATAGCTAATAAATCCCCATTAAGGTTGTAAAAGGTGAAGGTTCAACCAATGTGCAAGTCATCAAGTTCTAATGTAAAACTGAATGAGCCTTGATATTAGCAGCAGTCTCAAAAAGTGAGGCTGAAAGGCTCTACAGGTTTCCAGTTTTTTTTATGGCAGCCTGTGCTTAAAGCACCTCACCTCTGACAACACTGTTAAGCCTGTACAACAACAGTGACAACAACAGGCCTTAAGAACAGTAGGAAAAAATATATTGACATTTCCAGAAAGGATATATAAGTGGTTTTCTTTTTGCACCAGAATTCTCCCACCAAGATATATTTTATACTCCACACATTCTGAATATTTTGCTGCAAGAAAACACAGTTCAATAGATATTTCCCAATAAATATTCTAACCCCTAAATACAAAAATTCATATAAAAGACCTCATAACATACATTTCTTTTGTGTATCTCACTGTATCAGTGTTGCCCTGCTGAAATGGGGGATTTTGCTTTGCTATTGAGATCTTGGAAAAGTGGTTTGTCAGTCCAACTGGAGAGTGCAGCTTTTTTTTTTTTCCCACTAGCCATAGATAGTATTACAATGATTTACAGAGACATGCTGAGAGTAAATTATGTTGTAAATGCCTGTCCCTTGGGTTGAAAAAGAATCACAGGGAAAAAATGCAAAAAGTTTGAAATTCCCAACAGCAAAGGTTGACAGGAAAATATGGTGTTGTTTTTCTATGAGTAAAAGTAACTTTTATGTTGTGTTTTCCCATGAGAAATTATAAACTTTCAAAGGAATTTTAGTCTCTTGTATGCACACATAAGAGCAATTTATCTGGTACTGCCCCAGTGAAAACACTGTTAAGACTTTAAAGCTGTTAGAACTATGGCTGAACTTCATCTAGGCTGCTACTACTTATTTGTTCTTGCTGCCTCTTCTTGTCAAAACATTTACTCAGACTTCGAAGAGTTGCAAGTTGGCAACGTGTTAATAATATTAGAATGCATTTGTGTCCGCCATGTGGCCGCAATATTTAAGTAAATTCATCACTTATTTAATGAATAATGAATTCACGAGAGTAGCTATGGAGACGTGGAACCATATGTAGTAAATTAAATGGGAACTTGTCAACGTACAGTAACAGGGAATGTCACCAAAGTAGTTGTGTCTGTTTTATAGCAGTGGTGATGCACTTACACCGAGCCTGGGGTGGATTCCTGACTAGGTATAGGACAGCCACATTTTTTCACACCTAAGCTGCAGCAGTGATTTCTAACAGGTGTGGCAATAAAGTGAGAATTTACTCGTTCCTCGTTGGTGTGTGCAGGAGAGGTGGAAGAATCTCAAGTTTTTCAGTCTGTAAATTACTTAGCAGAATTTTGAAAAGAAAGGTAGGGAAGTGCAGGATTTTTTTTTTTTAAAGTGGGAAAATGTCACCAAGGAAAGGGGGGTGGATGTTACTCAGCTCAGGTCTCATCTGCCCTAGATATAATGAAAACTCCAGATATCAAGGATGATTTCTGAGATAATTAACAGGGAAAATCAGACCTGAAGAACAGTAAAGGATATACAAGAAGCTCATTAAATCAAAATCAAGAAAAGAGGGTGGTGCAAAAGTTCAGAAAGCTAAGTCAATCTTTCTATTTTGCTTCAGAGCCACACGCAGTGTTCTGGACATCATGTTGGTACTCACCAACTTAAGAGTGAGACTGCTTCATTCCAACCCCCTTCCATGGGCTGGGACACCTTCTACTATCTCAGGCTGCTCCAAACCCCATCCAGCCTGGCCTTGGACACTTCCAGGGATGGGGCTTCCACCCCTGATTTGGCAATATGCAGATAAACTGTGCTCAGAGGCTCCACTGACCAAACAGTGCAAGAAACCTAATGATTTATGGGACTGATGAGCCATGGGTAGCTTTGGATTAGCAAGAACCTGATCTTTGGTTATGCACATGACTAAAGAAACTTCACCTCTCTGAAAAACATCTCTGGTGCAATCCTGTCAGCTGAGGAATTCAGGCTCTTCCAGTGAAATCTTCAAAAATTGAGGGAACTTCACATTTAGTGCTTAAGTGGTGTGCTTAAATGGGAATATCCTGCTGTTGATGTAGCTGAAGGCCCTTTTTGTGTGCACATGGAAATAGTTTGCTGCAGTCAATAAAAACAGATTAGACACCATATACAACACAATCACTGGAAAGGAGATAACACAGGAAAGGAGATAATTGTTAGAAAACTAGGGCAGAACTCATAAAGATTGCAGCCATCCTTGTTTGAAATATATTAGAAGACTACATCCAGCTAAATCCTGGCTTAAAGTAATGTTTATGCTTAGGACATCCCCTGAGGTTTCAGAAATTTTAAAAGGTCTAAAACACTTAAAGACATGCAGCCTTTCAGGTCAGAGACAGTTCCAGTCTTGTCACATTTCAGGCATAAAACTCATCTTTCCAGCAAGTTTCTTCTTGAAGAACTCACTTTTAGGCTAACAACAGACTGCCACCATGAGCAGAGTAACTACTCGCTGCCTCTCTACACCAAGTAACTCAGAGCCCACCTTCACAAAGACAGAAGTCACTCAGCTGCCCCATTTTGCACACTTAACTCCTGGGATGTTCCCAAGGCTCGTTCCAATGTAATTTTGGGGGTCCATGTCGCACCTACAGAAGTTTCCTGTTGTTTTTTCAGCCGCTGAGCTGCGTTAGATCTCGTCACGTCACGTCGTGTTGAGTGGCATTATTGCCTTCAGAAATGATGGGATAGAGCGTGACTTGATGCGTTGTGAGTGATGTGACACAGTGTGACATATGTCATAAAATCATTGTCACCCATCAAAAAAAAGTGACAGATCAAATTCAAGCAAAGCTCACCATATACTTTTAGTGGCTACCCCATCAACTAAAAACAAATATTTCAAATTGTGAGCCAAAAGCGTGGGAGTGTGACTCATTTTTGGTCAGTCCTCACATGCCTAACTTGGCATTTTGCATTTCTTCCACTTTCCTTCACACTGTATTATCCAGTTGGTGGGGAGGAAACTTGTTCAGTTCATTTATATTATTCAGTCTGCATATTTGTCAGACCATTACTTCTAAATATGTTCTCCTAGTCCTTTTCACGAATTGTCTCCATTTACCTTCTCTTTCTTGATACATTTGAGTTATTATCATGTTATGAAAGTAATAATGTACAGGAAAGGTTGAATTTGTCATCCTGCAACATTGTACAAGCCAAACTATCAAGAACGAGGAGATAATTTTCTGTAATTCTACATCTGAAGAACACACTATCTATTCAAAAATATCACAGTGCTTTATTTCCAGGCTGCATATCTGCTCATTAAACATTTCTAATAAGGAATGTAAGATAGAGGGAGAAAATAAAAAGCACTTTTGCCTTGTAAATGGATTGCTGCATCTCTGACTAAACCAATATCAGTGTGGGAATAAGCCCAAACAGCTTTTCAAGACTGGAGTTGGGACAACTGGCAATATGCAGTAAGTGGTACCAGAGCATTACCATTGCTCTAATATTCATGGAGTCAGAGAGTGAATTTCCAAATTTCCCCGTGTCCAAAGGGGGAAGGCAGGGATGTGAAAGATGATGTGGGTGCGATCCACGGCTGTGATCACATAAGGGAACCCCGAAATGTCATAAAATCCCACTCGGATCTGTTGTCACTACTGCTGCCTGTATGGAAAATTAACACATTTAATTAACTGCCTGACCAAGGCAGCTGTTACCTTATATAAAACCTTGAACATCGATGCCCAGCATATCCCATTAGGTGTTCCAGTGTGCCAGTGGCATAAGACTGATTATCCTTTTATACCAAATAGCACAGCAGGACTCCCCTTGCAGCATGCTCAACTCAAGATCTTCCTTAAATTCTTCATGGGGCATAATGATGCTCCAGCCCAAATTGCTTAATAATGTTGTCTTTCAGTACAGCCAAGAAGAGACACCACGCACAGCAAAACATGTCCTGGCCAAAGCAACTCCTTTCTCTGCCTTTGTTCCTGACATCTGAAAGTATTGCTGCTGCCTCGGCTGTGGAAGCGTTTGGCATGTGATTTCCATTGGAATACTACAAGCACTATTTTATTTATATTCCGTTTCTATCATTTATGGCAGATGGTTACTTGCCTTAAATTTTTAAATAATATCTTGGCTGCAGAATTTCAAATTAAAAGTAAACTCTCTAAGTCGGAGGAAAGGGTAAGTTCAGTTATTTTTTAAAAAGTTGGTTGGTGGATTTTTTTTTTGGTAGTGTTCATCCTGTACATGCAAATTTGCCTGCATGTGAGCATCCAGATTTATACACATTTTTCCCTGGAAATACTTTTCTCCTATTAATTTGTGTGCATAGAGACTTCAATAATTAAACACTTGAAATGTAACATTTTTCTTCAGAGTTAAAATAGTTACAGGTTATTTCATTATAAAGGAGCATATTTGCACACATCTGAACATTTTCTAAATGAAATTCAAATTTTTTATCAAGATTTGGAATAGAGCAACCTCTAGACATGGAAAATTTCCACTCTTGCTATTTTTGCTCTTAATTATCTTCCCAATCCCCTTTTTATGCCGTGATAGTCACAAATGTGTTGCATTTAGAGGGTTCAAACTGCACACAGAAAAGGACAGTACAAGCTGGCACAGCCCCATTCATTTCAGCAGGAAAATTCAGTTTTAATGTTTGGCCATTAAGCAATACCAACCTCACACACAGCATTTTCTACCACAGGTTTCAAATCACTGCAAGAGAAATAGACCTCAATCCTGCAAACACTTACGTGTGTGTAACTACACATATGGGAATAATCCCATTAAACTGATGGGATTACTCGTGTGCATAAAGTTAAGCATGTGTGTAAGTGCTTGCTGGAGCTGGGCCTGAGGGAGAAGACAGGATTTTTGAACCATTGGTACGGTGGGTGTGAATGTTCATATTCCAGTTGTGTGGCTTCAAATGCTCCTCCCCGATTCAAAAGTTGTGAAGGAAGAATTTGCCCTCTTTTCCAGCAAACTAGGGTGTTTTAAGACCCCATGAACCATCCAGTGTCACAGCACAAGCATCACTTATAAGGAGGTCTCCATAAAGCCAAGCAAACTTAGAGCACACAAATAACCTGAGACTTGTGTTGTGTTCCCTGCCTGCAGTCTTCTCACAGATCCTTTCAGATTTGCAAATTTATGTAAACAAATTCAAATCTCCAAGTTGTAAACTGTACATAGCTGTTATTCGCATGTTTGGTTTGTTGGTTTTTTTTCTTGGTAATCTCAGGTGAAAGGATTCCTGGACTAGATATTTGAAAATGCAAAGAAGCAAATAGAAAGTGAGTTATGAATTCAGTTTAAAAAAGAGCTCCATACGTAAAGAAAAAACAGTTCATCTAAGGTAGAGGGTGCAAAATTTCCTTGTGTAGGAAGGAGATAGTTTAGCCAAAAATATTTTGGGAAAAGAGCAAAAATACAGACAATACAATTCTCTGCTTGGAAAGTCTTATTTTGTGTACAGGGAGCAGCTAAGGGATCCATCAACTTCGTGTCAGATAAGGAGACATCTTCTTGCCTAAAGCTCCTCTTCCCTACCATGCTCCCAGTTAAGTTCCTTGCACATTGGGTTAGGAAAAGTTCAATAATGGGAAAGAAAAATCTTCAGGTACAAAGAGTCTGACAACAATACCTTGGGGACAAAAAAGGAAGAATTTTTATAACCAAGTTTCCAACCAGAGGAATGTCTGAGAAATTCCAGATAACTATTCCCACTGAAGTTCACTGCACCTAATCCTGAATGTATATTCTCAGCCAGGATTTCAGCACTTCAGCTCTCAGGGTTGTTCAGAGACATATTTTCACAAATGAGGGAAGATCTGCATGTCAAATCCCCAGTTCTGTATTTGGGAGATGTTAAGAACATCTCCTCCATCCTCCACAGATCAAGAACTAGTAACTGAAACTGGAGAAACTCAGCTTACCGTTGGACCATTTTGTTATGTTCTCACTGAATGAACTGACAATTTATACCACAGCTTCTCAGATCCTCTGGCTCCTGAGTAAACTCCTGGAAATAGCTGTGTATTTAAAATAAAAGCAAAATTGTTAATGCTTCATTGAATCACTTAGGTCTAAAAATCTTTCAGTTCATCAGGCCCACCGTTAGACCATGTCCCTCACCATCACATCCACATGCATTTTATATTCCTCTGGATATGGGGACTCCACCCCTGCCCTGGGCAGCTGTGCTAGGGCTGGACAACCCTTTCCATGAAGAAAACTTTCCCTGATAACCAATCCAAACCTCCCTTGGTGGAACTTGAAGTCATTCCTCTTATCCTGTTGCTTGATACTGAGGAGGAGGGACAAAGCCTCGCCTGGCTGCACCCTCCTGTCAGAGAGTTGTGGAGAGTGAGAAGGTCCCTTCTGAGCCCCCTTTTCTCCAGACTGAGCCTCCCCAGCCACTTCTGGTGCCCCAGAGCTTTCTCCAGCTCCACTGCCCTTTTTTGGACATACTGCAATGAAATATCAAATAGAAACGTGTCTGTGTACGTATGAATTCAAATAGAACCACTTCCATGTGGCGTTTGAACCCTGATACTTCACCTTCTTGTCAAAGCTGTTGAGAGCAGCAGGGCAAAGTCTGTGACAGCAAAAAAAAAAAAGGCACGAGGACTATAACAAGCTTGACCTTTATATGCTGCAGACATAAAGCTGGAAAATTGTGTGTGGTCTTCCTCTGATGCCATACTCAAGATTTTTATTGCAAACACCTTCCTTCCAACATCCATTTAACATGCATCCATCTGTCAGGCAATGTTTCCCACAGCAGTGTTAATGTGCATGTGCTCCCTTCCACTTTGGTAGTTCACACCTTTAACTAGGGCTGGAGCCAGAGTGCAATAAACAGCCTTCCACAGTTTTGAGTATAAAAGCCTCGAAATGTGAGAGACACTTCATCAAAAAAACAAAAGACCAAGACAGAGCAGTTTGGAGCTCTGGAGGGCACAGGGAGTGGTGGGGTTTAGAACCCTGCTTGCAAATAACTCTCCTAAAAAGTAAAAATTATGAATAATAGCTCAAGAAAGAGGATAGAAAATTAAATCTGATGGGAAGGACACAGTCACAAGCTAAAAAAAGAAGCCCTCGCCTGGCTCCCAACCAGGTGTTGTGTCTTAACTTGTTTAAAAATACTTCTGGTTGTGTTTAATTAGTTATGACAAAAGATCCTCAAAGAATGTATCAGTTCAAGCCTTAAGTTTGCCTGTAATATTTCACCTTTGTTCAAGGAAAAAAGTATCACTGAGATACAAAAACTTGAAAAAATACAGTATGAAAGTTGCTGCCTTAATGAAATATTAAAAATGCATCAGGAATACTGTTCTGGCATTAAAAATAAACAATAACATTTCTTCCCAGTTACGGTTCACTTCAATTCTTTAAAAATTAATTATTACCTCTTTAAATATTTGATTAAATTAGATTTGGGTGGGTTATCGCTATCCACAAAATACACGGTGTTGTGTATAAATTTGCTTTCTTCAGTCCCTGACATGTACAGGCACGTTATACGGTTGTTTGATTATTAGAAAACTAAATCCAATGGCTCTGTCTTGGCAGTTTGCAAAATATATACTATTGAATCTTGCCACTTGGAATGGAAATGCAGCAGTATGCTGGAAATCTCTAATAAAAGAAGAAGAGTAAAGCAGCAAAATTACACTATGTGATATTTGGGATTTTCACATCATATCTTATCGTGCTGCTACATCTCACGTTCTAAAAAGGATGCATTATTTTTAATAATGGTTAATTAGGATTTGAGGATAATAGCTTAGAAATCATAAGAAATTTCTGGGCATATAAAGTCTATTTTGTTCTCAATGCACAAGGATTTATAACTACTTAGATAGCAAGGGGAGAATAAACCCTCCAGCATGTCCTAAGAGAGGTAAGACAATTATTTCTCCAGCATTATGATAAAAGTAATTTAGGATGTCCAACTGGATAAATAAGAAAAGTCTCTGAATGAGCACAGGGGCTGATACAGTTATAAAACATTAATTTAAGTGAACACCTGGAAGTGTCCAAGGCCAGGTTGGATGGGGTTTGGAAGAATGGAAGATGGCAGGGGTGGGATGGGATGGGATGGGATGGGGTTTAAGGTCCCTCCCAATCCAAACCATTCCATGATTCCTACCCTTAGACCAGGCAAATCTTCCAGTAGACCAGGTGATTCCAAGCCCAGTCCACACTAGTGGATGTATAATTTTTGATGCATGTATATCTGTACTGATGTTGCACTTTACCTCAAATCAAATATAATGAGATTCACAGTGGGTTTTTCATTTCATGCTTTGCCCAGAAAGAAATTACTGAGTTTGAAACAAACAGGCTTTGGGGATATGGCTCTCTTCTATCAACTATATTGAAAATATCCAACTTGATCCTCAAAAAGCCAACATTTAAAAAAAAAGAAATTCAACCTTCCCTTTAGATTAATATCACAATATCACAGTGCCAACATCTGGCTCCTGAGCATGTGTGATGGTTGTTTTGAAAGGATAATTGACTTTGTGGGAAGGTGCTCTGTTCATTGTTCAGATATTGTGGATGACACTTCCTCTGCACTTGCTCCTCAGCCCACAGGCTGCTCCCATCTCACACCCACTGGGATAGCACAGGGAGAGCTTTCCTATGGGCTCAGACAGAAGGCTTGCTGTGAAAATCGATCATTCCTTGAGGCTATGTAAAACAAATTAAGCCAAACTATATAAAGAATTTTGTAAAAATTAATTACTTGCAAAAGTCTAGGGTTTTTTCCTTACAAATTTAAAATGGAAATTTTTTATGGATTTTTTTTTAAATAGATAGAGTTCAAGCTTTTGCTAATACCCAAAATACTGCATAGACCATTAAAAATAAAGAGATAAAATTCCCAGGTGAACTTCATCACTTCTACCTTGAAGGAAATCTTCCTCGGGAGGGTGGGGAGGCTCTGGCACAGGGTGCCCAGAGAAGCTGTGGCTGCCCCTGGATCCCTGGAAGTGCCCAAGGCCAGGTTGGACAGAGCAACCTGGGATAGTAGAAGGTGTCCCTGCCCACGGCAGGAGGTGGAACATGATGATCTTTAAGGTCCCTTCCAACCCAACCCATTCTGGGAATCAGGATGCACAATTTTGTCACCTAAACCTGACTTCAGGACTCAGCTCCCTCCACTGCAGTGTGTAGTTTTACTTTTCACTTTTTTTTTTTTTCCCCAGCATGAAATGCTGAACTTTAGAGAAAGATTGAGTTATTGGCAGGAATTGCTCCCACTCTCCAAGTAGCACAGGCTCCTCAAACTAAAATAGAACTAGAGTGGACTGAAGAGGCTGAACGAGGCATTTATCTCCTCTTTGCTCTGAAGTAGACGCATCCAAATTGCAACAGTGAAATCCGGAGGAATAGCAACTATCTTGTGGGGGAATGAGAAAGAAAGTGTCTGGAAAAACCATCCTGCAGCTTGAACTCTCTTCCTGCTTCAGGAGCCATCCCCGGGTGCTTCAGCTCAACAGCTATAGACAGTGCTGAGGCACTCAGAGCAGTAGGGCAGGAAGCTGGGCACAGGCAGTAGTGCAGGAAAAATGTTTGCATGATTATATATGTGATAATCCAAGCTCCATTTGCATATTTTGATTTTGCTATTCACCAAAGTTGGGTCCCCGAGGCACTTTCTAAGGTCACTTGGGGGGCACAGGGAAGTGGTGCATGAGAGGCAATGGGGAGAGTTCACCCTTGGCCAAGAAACCTGCCCAAAAGTGGAAATAAATTGTTCCTGTTTGGGGAAAAAATATAAAGGAAAGGGAATAAAAAAAGTAGCTTTGGATGGGAAGAGTGTTTCCACAGCCAAGAAGAATTATTTAAGTTGGCTAATATAACATGGCCAGTTGATCCTTTCCCTTTCATATTCCTACTTGCCTGTCTGCCCCCTCCTTGGGACTGTCTGCAGGAAGGGAAGCAGCAGACAGATGTTCCTGGCCTGTGCTGGTGGGGAATCAGGGACACATCTGAGCTTCTTGTGGTTCTTCAGAGCCGCCCAGCTGGGAATGGTGACTCACAGCTGGGTCACGAGGGCCTTACCATCAACCTGGGAAGATGATGGATTCTCAAAACATTTGCAACTGCAAAAGAAAGTCAAAAGGGAATTAAAAAAAATAATAAAAAAAAAAAAAAAAGAAAAAAGGAAACAAATTTACATGAAAGGAATAATGGTTCACCAACAACTTTTTGTTCACCAAAAATTTTCACCAACAACCAGCTTCTGTTGGTTTTTGCTGTCTTTGGAGAGACAGGCTGGTAAGGAGACTGTTGCCTTGTCCCCTGAGCTCCCAGCATTGGGAGAGCTTCCAGTCATTCCTTGTCCATGCCTACTTGAAGGACTTTGGACAAGGCCCTGTAGTGACAGGATGAGAGGGAATAGAGTCAAACTCTCAGAGGGCAGGGTTAGATGGGACATTAGGAAGAAAATCTTAATGAGGAGGCCTTGTCAGAGGGTGCCCAGAGAGGCTGTGGCTGCCCCTGGATCCCTGAACGTGTCTAGGGTCAGGTTGGACAGAGTGTCCCAACACCCTGGGACAGTGGAAGGTGACCCTGCCCACGGCAGGGGGTGGAAATGGATGAGCTTTAAGCTCCCTCCCAACCCAAACCATTCGGTGAGTCTATGAAATCTAAAGAACAGATTTTCTTTCCTTTAAGTATCAGCACTTACGGAAAAGGATGCTTAGAGTTTTCAATGTCACTGTGAGGACAAACCCATGATAAGTGAAATAATGCATTACCTTGCACTGTATAGTTTGGATGAATAATAGGTGTCTAAAATTTTGTGGGTTTATTTGATTTTAAAATGGTTTTAAAAGCCCTTGAGCTGCTGGAGGCAACAGGATCCAGCAGGTCCGTGGGGGCTCTCTCTCCTTTTTCCACTACCTTCAAGCACAAAAGGAACTCAGGAAGAGTTATCAGGAAAAAACTTCATTCAGTTCCTCATAGGACAGTAAATTAGTTGCACTGTGGAAAAACTCACCACATGGCCAATGTTAATGACTCAGGATACAGCAGCTCCCCATTTTTTACCCTCCACTCTCATCTCTGACTGTTGGTGTGAAGCACCAGCCCAGCCTGAACACACCATGCCATCGCTCTGCAGCTCCTATTTCCTTCATTCCCACACAGTACTTAAAATCAACACATAATTATTATTATTATATTTTTTGGAGGAACACATTTTCATCCCAGAGAAGGAGGAACTTTCTAATATAGTATTTTCTGACAGAGTTCATTCTCATATCCATTCCCTTTTGCAGTGACAGGCAAGCTTCCTCTAATCCATTCAGAAATCAAGCACAAATGATATCACATCACAGCTACTAGTATTTTCTTATTGGTATATTTCTTTCTATGGTGTTTTCCCTTGGGACTTATTTTTCAAACAACATGTTCAGCTATCAGCAGGTTAGATTCAGGAATATAAAAACAGTTAAGACATCAGAACTTAAAGTGAGTGGCCTTTGATAGAAGTGCAGAAAAGGAACTGTGTGTCATGATGCACAAGGATTAAGACTTTTTAAAAATGCAGTGAAGACAAAAAGAGCTAAAAATGTAATAAATCTGCAGGGGTTACCCCACCACAATGCTGAAGAGATTTTCTGTCTTACTGTTTTCTCTTTCCTCCTGTTGGCCTGTCCATCCTTCCCACACACATCCCTTCTCCTTCCTGCAACCAAAACTCGCTTCAGTTACTTTGTCCCACCAAAATCCAGCAGAAACCCCCAAAACCTGTCTGCAACCTCCAGTCCCAAAGGCCATGAGAGGAGTGTGACCTTCTTTGAAAGATTGGGATATTTAACCTATTTATTTATTTCATTTTATCAATTTGAAGACAGGAGCATTTTTGGGAGATATCACTGAGTGCTGCATCAGTTTCTTGATGCAGATTTTTTAATTTTACTGGATAGTAATAATAAAGAATTTGAAGTCAGCTCAGAGATCCAACTCTGTGTCTTCTGGAAGTGATCTAACTGTTGGATCAGTGTGTCCCTGGCACATTTGTAGAACAAATTCATATGTCAGCTTCCACAAAGCACTGGTAGTGCCTGAGCTTGCCAGCTCTGCCGTTCTACTGCAAATGAAACAAATTTCAGACTAAATCCAGCCTCTGCACCCTGTTCCAAGACTGAAATTCAAGCATGGGGATCAGAGGCCACCTCTGCAATGCTGTTTCTGGTTAATCACAAGCTTAAATGGGCTACTCCTTCAGACAAGGATTGGGTATTGTTGAAACCTTGCAAAAGAAATGCATTCTTTTGAAAAGAATCTATTCAGTGTGCCAGAGACGTTTGGAGAAGTATTGATCTCTTGTGGTTTCCATCATTTTAAACACCTCCTGGATCAGGTAATCTCAACAGACTGGCACATCCACCTGGGCCAAAATTCCATGCTTTCTGTGTATATATATTGCATAAAATGAAACGTGTTCACAACAGATTTGCTTAGCTGGCCCCACATTAATTGCTGCTGTGCCTACAGAAACTTCACCAGGCACAGACTTAACACCAGTTTTCATTTAATCAAGCTCCTAATTTGCATCCTCTACAAAGTTTCAGCTTATGACTGATTTGAAAAGGCTGCCCTGTCCCTGGAGGATTGATACATGGTATCTTACAGGGCATGATAAATAATATTTTTAAAACTTAAATAAACAAGGTCTCTGAGTGTTTTCTCCTGAAAAGTTTTACTACATTTATGACAATTTAAATATGCCTCTTGAGAGCCAAACCATGAAGATAAAGAATGTAACAGGGCCAGACAAGAAAGTACTGGCATTCTTAGCACAGACACATTGTAAAAGAAGAAAAAGCCTGACACTTGCCCCATTTTTGGATGATCAAGAAAATAGATAAATAAATTACTAAATAGGCTCATTACAGACTCATTCTGCTTTTTCACGTACCTACAGCAAAAAATGAATCACATTTTAATGCATGAAAACCAGGTGACAACACATTTGAATCCTGTATAAAATAATGAGCTGTATTTTCATTTGAGATGTGTCAAAATAAAACACCACTGGGAGAAAGTATGTCTTACTGAATCCTTTATAACAGGCAACATAACCAGCAATGTGTGAAACCAGAGAAATTCAAACCCACACACTCACCTTTAAAATCACAGAATCACCTTAATGAAAAAAAGAGACTGGGCTAGCCTTTAATTCTTTTTGGCTCTTCCTCTTAAAGAGAGGAGAATCCTCAGAAAGATTTTGGGCTCCACTAGGAAAACAGTTGCTTCATGGCAGGCATTGGAATTTTGGGTAACGTAATGCCCACCAGTGTGTTCAAACCCAGAGCAGAGACACCTCAGGTTTTGGTTGAGCACAGTCAGGGAGACCTTGAAACTCACTCTGATGTGACCAGCTGTATTTTGGGGTTTTGTACTTATTACGAACTCTACTGATTTTGCATGGGGGGGAGGGAAAAAAGGTTATGTTGTGCATGAACATGTAAACCAAGAATGAATGAAATACATCCATTAATCTCCTCTCTTGCCATGGCAGATGTGTGACCACAGAATGCCCCACTGAGGTGGAAAACAAACCAACAAAACCCAAACAATGAAAAAAAAAAAGAAAAAAAGGAGATTTCTTTTCAAAGTTAACAGAATGAAGCAGAGGTCCATGATAAAATGAATCTAAGGAAGGAACTTTATCTCTACCACCTTCCTACAAGAGGGACACTGGCAAATACACCCCATGCCTTGGGACAGCATCACAAATTTCCTTCTCCTCTTGATCCAAATCTGGATCTACAGCCAAAGTTTCAGCCTGTGTTTGGGATTTTGCTGTGTTCCCACATCTGCAGCAGATGTTACCTTTAACTCCCACCACACCTGCTCTGCAGGTCACAGCCATTCCTGAAAAGCTTCTGAACCCTTTAGAAGCTTTTGTCCCTGCTGAAATTCTCAGATGAGCACACAGCAAGTCGAAGTCCATCTGAGCAATAAACAGGTTCACTCAGTGGGAGTGAGTGTAAATTTATATTTTTTGGCCTTCCCATGCAAGCTGCACTTGAAAGCCTACCTGTACTCCAGCTCTGAGGCCTCACCTCCCACTCTGAGCACAGCAACAATCCACTTGGGATCAGCAGAGAGATCAGAGCAGAAATCAGCTTGCTCCAGTGCTCAGCATCCCTTCTGTGGGAAATAGTAAAGGTGATTTTTATAAATTTGGAAATGCAGGCTTTAGAAATAGAAAGAGTAGAGAAAATTAGAATTAGCTGTAACCGTAGAGCTTTTGCCATCCTCCTATTGTCTCAACTGTGTAATGAGGTTAATATTGCAATTGTTAATAAAGCTCAAGGAATGTACCCCAGCAGCCCTGTCCTGTTCCTGAAACAAACTCCCCAACACACCTTCCTTTCCCAGGCCTGCTCATCTTCCACCCTTTTCCAGCAGCCAGGTGAGCTCGTGCCTCCCCACAGGCTCTCGGGCAGACTCTCCTAGGCTCTCACACCATGTTCCCTTGGGACACTCCAGCCCCTCCTGCCCCTCTCCCTCTGCCGTGGCCTCCCTCTGAACTCACATGGGTGACAGATGCTTTTTCTCCCCCACCCCGTTTTGTCAGCAGGATAAAAATAAGTGATTTAAATCAGTCTCTCTTTAGTATCCAACCAGCTAGCCCTGCCTAATATTTGGAGTCTAAATAATCGCCATATGTGGCGGTGGAATACAAGTTTGTGGCCTTTTTTTTTTTTTTTTTTTTTAATAGAACTTAATCCAGCTTTGAGCTGGATTAATTCCCAATGAGGCTTGGGGACAGACAGCTGTTTCTCCTCTTTGGCCTGGGAATACTGCCCTCAAAAACCCACCTATACTTGTCAGCATCCCTGAGGGACATGAGTTGTGCTCATTTTCACATCCTGGTTTCACCCTACATTCAGGGGCAGCATTGCACCAGTGTCTGCTTCTCAAAAAAAAAAATAAAAGGTATGACATTTGGAAATGTTTTGTTGACTATTTTGCCATGGAATAAGAAAGACTTCAAAGCTCCTATCTTCATTTGGAGAGTTGGGAAGGAAGAATATTTGCAAAGGAGACATTTGACAGGAAAATCAGTATTAGCCTGTAGGGCAGTAGTGGAGCCAGATAAATCCTGTGCTGGCTCTTAAGGCTGAAACCTCACAGAAAGAGTTTTAAGGAAACAAGCCCTGAAGTGCTTATTTACCCTGTGCCACATGACAAGCATTGGTGAAAAAAGCAGCAGGAAAGAGGAGCAAAAGAATAAACTAAATAATATTCTCTTGTACTTTTCAACTTGTTCATCCTGGAAAAAAAAATAAAAACCACCAACAAAAAAAGATTAATGTTCTACCTAGGTTACACATTCCTTTATTATTCCTTGGCCCCCAAGACTGTATCCACAGCCAGAAAAATTACCTGGAGACATTTTTTGGCTGGAGAATACAGGAGGAGTATGATATCCAAAATGCACATTACAGTAGTCAAGGGATACTGTTTCTGAAGGAAGGCTGGAAGTCACACCTGAGCTTTGAAGGCACAAGCAGTTGCTTGGCAAGGTTTAAATCTCTGTCTCTGCAGTTTTGTTTTCTCACACACATTATGTAAGCAAGTCACCTCACACCTAAAATGTGTCTCAATTTCTGTTTGTTCTGCTTTTTTATTGCCACATTTGAAAATTAATAATTCAATGTCCTAATATTAGCTGTCATCTTAGCTGTGATAAAATTAATAATTCATCAAACCGAAATCAAACAAATGCCAACTTTTTATGCTGGATGAGGAATATATTTTGCTACATTTGCAGAGCTAAATTTGGTGAGATTCACCACTTTATTCTGAATGAAATCATATTTTACCAATTAATATATCATTTTATCATCTTCACTCTCTTTGAAATTACCTCTAAGGAAGGGTTTTGCACAGCCACACAGGTTTTATTTTCACAACATATTTTTTCCAGATGAAAAGAACAGTGGTTTGAAAAGGCAAGGAACATTCACTCACTTTTATGCCCTTTCCTCCTGGTCATGCACATCCAACTTTTCCAGGGAAAGTATCCACTCTACCTGCAGTGTTCTGGCCAAATTCCAGATTTTGTAATTACACTCAGCCTGTGTAAATTCTTGCTGTTTTGGTTTTTTTTGGTCTTTTNAATTTCTACCCATGCCATGCCAGACTGTGGATGACAAAGTTGCCCTTTTCTTGTCTTATTGTGAAGTGGGAGCATTAAACACTAAATTACTTGGTTTCTGCTTTTTAGGCTTTTCAAATCTTTACATAGTTTACAAATTCTTCTCCCTTCACCAGGAACTATCAGCTCAGTCCACACAGAAAACTCCCTAACTTCTACCACTGCTGCAGCTCATAAACTCCTGATCCCTCCTTTAGGGATCTCTTCACATTCTTCCATCTTTTCTTTGTGTTTACAATCAGAGAATCAAGGAGCTGTTTCAGTGTGAAGGGACCTTAATGATCATCTCATTCAACAGCTTTCCATGGGCTGGGACACCTTCCAGTAGCCCAGGTTGTCCCAAGNAAATTAATAATTCATCAAACCGAAATCAAACAAATGCCAACTTTTTATGCTGGATGAGGAATATATTTTGCTACATTTGCAGAGCTAAATTTGGTGAGATTCACCACTTTATTCTGAATGAAATCATATTTTACCAATTAATATATCATTTTATCATCTTCACTCTCTTTGAAATTACCTCTAAGGAAGGGTTTTGCACAGCCACACAGGTTTTATTTTCACAACATATTTTTTCCAGATGAAAAGAACAGTGGTTTGAAAAGGCAAGGAACATTCACTCACTTTTATGCCCTTTCCTCCTGGTCATGCACATCCAACTTTTCCAGGGAAAGTATCAACTCTACCTGCAGTGTTCTGGCCAAATTCCAGATTTTGTAATTACACTCAGCCTGTGTAAATTCTTGCTGTTTTGGTTTTTTTTGGTCTTTTTTGGAGCAGGAATCCCCCTTTTCCCTGGGTTGTTGGGGAGTGCTGTGAGTGCTGCTCCTCTCAGCAGGAGCTGCCTGGGCTCCAGCAGAAGGTGAAGGGATTTCCAAGTGTGGAGAGGAGCCCGTGTTAAATTTGCAAAGCGTTTGGAGATCCTTTGGGGTGAGAGGTGCCATGTAAATGTGAGGTCACCACTGTTATCTGGGGTGCAAATGCATCCTGGGCTGTGATAGAAGCTTAGGGGGAGAAAGTGAAGGAAAAAAAAAGGAGGCGGGGAAAAAGCGGAAGGAAAAAATAAAAATAAGAGGGAAAATGTGTTTAAAAAAAAGGAGGAAAAGGAGNTGTCCCAAGCTCTATCCAAAGTGGCCTTGCAGGTGCAATATTGTATAAATCACATTCCATATTGCCTTGGTCCCCATATGCCTCCATAACTCACCTGCCTCTTCCCAACACATTAAACAAACTCTCATCTTTTCACTTCATTTTTTTCCTTTTTCCTTTTGCTCTTACTCACCTGATTGGAGGGTGTGGAATTGTGATTCCTGTCACTTAACCACCCTTAAAGGGGCAGACTCTCTAATGGAAATTGAATAAGAAAGGTTGGATTCCGTGGGGAAATTTCAAATTGACAAATTTTCTGAATGGATCTCTCCTAACCTTGTTGCATATAATATATGCATGTATTGAGCTTAATTTTTGGTTAGTATCAAAATGTATTGATCTGCAAGATAAATATTGACTTGACCTCGCTTTCTCTCAGTCTATATTTACTTCTAGAGTCAATAAGTCTAGAAACTGATCTGACAGGAGTCAATAATGGCTTAAAATTCTCAAAATAGCAGCTTTGCTCTAAGGTTGAAATTTTTTATTTTAAAGTTACTGCCTCAAATACATAAAATGCTCAGGAGGACTTAACACTTTACTGCACAATGCCATTGGGGAAACACTCAAATGCCAGAAGACCTTGATGTGACTTCAGGCCAACTGCGCCATTTCAGCACTGGCCAAGCCATACTGTAAATATTTTAATAATGACCTACTGCAGTCCATCTTTTTGTCCTGTGTATCCTCAAAAATTGGAGCTTTGCTCTGGAGGGTACGCCTGAGTATCACTGATTGGATTTGTCAGGGTAGAATTGTCTTCAGCCTTGGGAAAATGCAAAGCTTGCTACTGGGTAGAGGTTGTCATCATGAGAATGCCCTCCCTGCCTTCATTTCTCTGCTTAGGGAGGGGGTAATTAATCCAGTGAGATTTTTAGTGTCAAATGGGATCATGTTCTTTCCCTTTCCTCCTCAGTGGTGGACAAATCTCCCATACAGTCTTCATCCCTAATTTTCTCATAGTGGTGTTACAGCAAAAATCATGATTCAATAGCTCAACTTCTGACTTTTGGGGTTTCTTATGGAGAACTTTCACTAGGAGGCAGTTTAATGATTCAGTTATTTGAGCAGCATTTCTCTAATACCTGAAAAAATGCTGTCATTTGATTTAAGGAAGCCATTGTCACTGTCAAGTATTTCCCTGTCCCCTAGAGATTGGTCATCCTTCTGAGAAGTGCAGGAAAATGATTAAAATGCAGAGAGAATGATAAAATAAAGAGAAAACAGATGAGAAAAAGAACAGTAGATTGACCTAATATCACTGTTTAGGATGAAATTGAAAAATATTCATTTTCTCTCACTGTTAAAGAAACCAAGGAACATGGCAGATAGTTTTAAGTGTTGCTGAAAAAGAAGAGAAATAAGATATGTCTATATTTTTCCCCAGAAAAGAGTTTAGAATTTGGAATCAGTAAATTTTTTTTAGGTTTGTGTCTTTTTTTTTTTTTTTAATTTTTATACAGGCAGCCTTTAGAGAAGATGTTGTACAAGACCCTGGGCCTGTATTAAAATAAACTTCTGCTGACGCTCATTTAGCTGCATGTTTTAAAAGTGGGTGAAGCATGAAGCGAAGCACGTAATAGACTTAAGAACACATAGGTACAATTAAATGGGGAAGAAAACAATTACTTGTCATTCTTGCTGTGCTAATATTACAGAGAAAAATTACCAACATCTGGAAGACAGTTTTCCAAAATGAATGGGGGGAAAGGAAGATGAAAAACTCCCATTCCTGAATTCCATGGGTGCAAAAACCCCACGTGAGTATGGGCAAAGAAAAAAAAAATCCTAAAATCAGAGCAGAACAGCCATACCAGAATCCTTAAAAAGCCAGGAATCATTCCATGGATAGCGTGACATATTTTTTCCAGGAAATGTAGGAAAATTCCCCTCAATCATCCACCCCAAAGCTGTTCCATGGTGCTGTTTGCTTTGATTAAACACAGAGTTTCACATCTGAGTTCCTTCATCCTTGGGCAAAACTTTCAGGTTTTGTGTAAAGAGTTAAAGGAGTTGGGCATGGAATGAGTCCAGCTGGGAAGAGGGAGAGGGAAAAGGAGGCAGGACAAGGCTGAGTGGGGGTAAAAGGAGGGGTTGAGATGGATCTCCCCTTCCCACCAGCCTGCCCTGCGTGCTGCTGAGCTCAGGCAATCCCGCTGCCAAGGAGAAACGAACTTCTACATCTCCAAACTGAGGTGAGGAGTCCTTTCCTAGAACTGAAACATAAAGTAAAACAAAATAAATCATTCCTAGTCCAAGCAGGCAAATTTCTATGAAAAGAATGTCTGATTTCAGGAATCTGCAGTCTCCTGCTGCAAGAAATGTCTTTGCTGAAAACTGTCCAGCCAGCCTCTGTGATTTTAATTAAATAGCAAAGACCGTGTGTCGAAATTCACAGTCTCCATCCCCATTTACTAGTGGGTGTTGAAAAATAACCTAAAAAAAAAAAGTATTAAAAAAAAAAAAAGCTTACTCTTTACTCAGCAACTTGAACAGATTTCAAGTCATTTTGTAGTTGGGAAGAATGCTCACAAAGACAGAGATTTTCTTGACTGAGATCATCAGAGCCGAGAGCTGGAGCAATTGTGCAACTGAGAAATGTATTCAGGCTTATTTCACAAGAATTATTTACTCTTTAAACTATTCATTCACACTACAAGAAAAAAAAATTTAAAAAAAATAAAAAAGAAGAAAAAAAAGAAAAAGAAAAAAGCAAAAAGAAATAAAGAAATAAAGAAAAAAGAAAAAAAGAAAAAAGAAATAAGAAAAAAGAAAATAAAAAGATAAAAAGATAGAAAAAAGAAAAAAAGAAAAAAGAAATAAGAAAAAAGAAAATAAAAAGATAAAAAGATAGAAAAAAGAAAAAAAGAAAAAAAGAAAAAAGTGGTTTTGGGCAAACTATCTCCCCTGATGTCTTCAAGATGATTATCAGAGCAGGGACCTCACCTCCAGCAGCCAAAAGCAGGAAAATGTTTGGCCAAAGCCCTTTAATTCAATAGGCTCCCGAATTGTGCCTTTGCATCCTCATAGCCTGATACTCGCAGAATGGAGAGGCTGATTTTCATTTTCTGTGCTCTAACTTTCTAATAAACAATAAGCAGATCGCAGCCTCCCTCTTTTGTGTGGGGGAAAATAAGCATTTTTTTATTATTATTTTTTTAATATTACAAAAAGGGACAATATGCTAAAAATATGCAGCGAACAAATATCATCTGTACAGACTGGAAGAGAACCTTCATAAATTAACCTTATTAGTGCATTACTGTAAGCGAATGCCAAAAAAGCTCCTAATTTGCATTAAGATAGATTTTTCAGGTTGGCTGCATGATTTAATTAAAGAAAAGATTAAGAATCATTAAACAAGCTGCTCTACCTTGCAATAACAGAATTTATATCTGATTCAGGTTAACGAAAACACAGATGGTGATTCAGTAACTGTTGAGTTGCTGTAACAGAATGAAAATGATCCCATTAGTTCTCTGGAAATGTGAGGGAATTTGAAAATTAGCATGCAGATACATTGTATGGTGCTAGACAGCTTGGTCTGCTTGGATCATCACTGATTACTCTTTGTTTGGGTTGGCAACACTGAACTTAATAAATGAAAAAATGTTCCAGTATACCACAGTTGGAAACTGTTCAAGGTTGAAATAGGTGTGCAGACTTTCAAGAAGAGAGAGTTAAGTAAACAAATGTCAATCAATTTGGGGCTGGCAACGTTTTTTTCTTCCAGAATGTCTGTTCTTGAGAAGCAAGTGTCATCAAAATTGAAATCCTTTGCTTGATACATATGTTCATGTGGTATTTATTATTACAAAGGTATTTTAAATGCGTGTCATTCATTTACAAAGGAGCCTCAGCAGTGTTTGGATGCTCAAAGTGGAGAGGAGCTCTTAGGAGAATGGGTTGGGTTGTGTGTGGCACTGGCAAAGAAATCAAACCTGCTGCAAAGGAAGGTTGTGATGGGAGGAGATGTAAAATAAAGGTAAAAGCACTCCTAAATAATCCAGTGAATTGGACAAGGCCCATAAGTGGTCACTGCTACCCCATGAGGGAGAGAAGAGCCTGGGCAAGGGTGATTTTGCTCAGCAGGTGACATTTCCAAGGCTCTGGCAGAGATAACTGCATTATCCAGGGAGTGACACCTGGATCACAGCAACCCCATGGGCAGAGCAGGAGGTCTGGATGACAGAACTTGCGCAGAGCAGTGCACAAGCTCAGATCAACACCAAATTTTCCAACGTGACTCATTCCGTGGCATTAACACTCAGGCAGCAGGACAGGAGGGTGTCTCCTCCTTCTGAGAGGTTATTTTTCCTTTTCTTTTTGACTTCTTTGTTTTATTGCAGCTGACTTCAAGGCCAAAAGGTTGTGCATAGGGTGTTACAACAAAAACGAGGTTGTAACACTCGGACTTTTAGGTTAAAGTGTTCTTTGCTTATCACGTGTTAAGATCTTTCAGAAATGATGTAATGCACCAGGGACTGTGGTGCTACATTTGCAATCCACCTTTTTTTTAATCATTAATTGACATCATATAATAATGTCCAGCTCACTACTCCCAAAGTGATGGCAATTAATCTTGTAGGGAAAAAAAATGACATTTTTAGCTTTTAGCATAGAAAGGTCATAAACAGGTTGTCTTTAGTTTGACTGGATTTTAACCATCTGATCAAATTTTTTTTTACTTTAACATTTCTTGAACATTACCTTGTTTTTTCTAACACTTACATATTTAAAGATTGCATTTAGGAGAGATAGCCTCAGCAACTTGGCAGCATTTAAAAGCACACATGTTATTGCAAACAAGTGTGTCTTAGTTACAAAGGAAACCTTTGCTGTTCTTCCATGACCAGCACTTTTTTTATGTCTTCAGAAACTGTTTGGTGCACGATGAGTGACGGCACTGAAAAACACTGATTTTTTTTTTCTTCTTCTTCTCTCATTTAGGAGCAGGGGTTTGCTCTCAAACAAGGTGAACCACAGGGAAAAAATATCATTAAATATTTTCTCAGTACTCCAGCTTGCCATAGACTGGCTAAGCGTTCTGTCTTTGTACTGATCAGGCTGCTTGCAGTTTTCATATAATTGCAAATCCGTCTCCCTCCTTGGCTCCTCGAGCAGGGATGTAAAGGACTGTGAATTGTGCAGAGCCTTCCCTGTGAAATTGTACAACCAAGGAAGACGCTGAGGGGTTATGCTGTGCATGCCAACATCGAGTGCTAGCTCGAAAGGGCTGGATTACCAAGGAAAGTGAATAGATCAGGATATTAACTGCCAGCTATCGAATGATCACAGGATATTTTGGTAGTTGCTGCAGCAAAACTGAGCAGATCTTTTTAATATTCTGTCTTGTTTTCTGTGAAAGCTGTGAAGAGCACAAGAGGATATTTGATTTATATTTGTGCCTTTTTATTTGGACGAGGACTGTGAGAACCCAGTGGTTTTGGTTCATGGGAGATCTGGCACATCGCTCTCTTGGTTTGGATTCAATGCGGGTTCACATCCCCCGAGTTTCACTTTGACTTTTGATTTTGAACAAATCCAAAAAAAGGCAGAGCAAAGTCCTGATGAACCAGCTAACTTTCACATGATTTCCACCCAAAATTATAAACTTTGCCCCCTTCACAAGTGAAAGACTGTATTCAAAACCATAGGCTTTCCAAATGCTGTTAACTGCAGCTATTTTTATGTCAGCGAGGAAGATAAACCAAATTCTTCTGATTTTTCCAGGATGAGGGGATCAAGTATCCAAATGATCTTCTCAGAAACCCTATTTACCAGAGAGGTAGTTCTGTGAATAGAAAAAAATCAGAGTAAGAGCTTGAGGGCTCTCTTGGTCCCTTTCTTGAGAAAACACGAACGCATTAGTCTTACCTCCACCCTTAAATTCACTGCACTGGCCATTTCAAGAACAGGTTAAGCACAGCAGAATTTCTGGATATGACTCTGGCCAGAAGATGCCATTCCCCTAAAAAGAAAGCTCTCTCACATTCCATGGGGCCATCTAAGATGGAAGCTTCACAAAGACGTTTGGATGCTCGTCAGGACCTTCTTGTAAATGCTGTGTCCTTGGCCAGTTCCAGAATACCTCCCGTGTGAATCTGTCACAGAAAATCATGCACACGGTTCTGGCCCTCATTAAGAAAAAGGAAAAAAAAAAGATAATGAAAAGCAGGGAGATTTCTGAACATTCAGGATTAACTTTCTCAAATATCCTCAAAGGAGAATCACAGAATAGTTAAGGTTGGAAGGGACCTATGGGGATCTTCTTGTCCAACCTGCAAGAAGGTTACATAGCCCAAATCAAACACCTCTGAGACCTGCTTGTTCCAGTGAGCCCCTTTTAAAAAAGTATCAATGCACAGTAAAAATGTATTATATAATAAAAGTATTTTTCAAAACCCACTATTTGCCATTTTCAATTTCAATTTAGGTTTCTGTTTTTATCATCGTGCTTTTCTTAGCTTATTGGACTCAAAAATTACATTTGTATTCTTTTTCTTTTTTTAATATGGTATTTATGGATCGCCTCAAAAAAATTATTTAATACTTTTCATAATGGAATTTGTTACTCACCTCTACTCCCTGACCATTCTTTGGTACAAAACAATAGTGCTGAATTTGTTTTTCCTAGAAGGAAATAGAGGTAAACCCCACATTTTAAGCATCAAACTCCAAGTTTGGACACTTATTCTTCCTCATTCTCCTTATTTTCTCCTTTACATTTCCTTTCCTTTTTTTGGCAGAACTCTCTTGGTAACTTCAGGGTGTTTGGTACTCCCAAGCAAGAAATTACAGCATCTGGTAACTCTACCCAGGTTATCTGCACACATCTAACACTGGATTTTCAGCTGACATTTCACAGGATGCTGGAATGTGCTCCATTATCTTTGTAGAAGCACTTTGCAAATTTGGTTGGGGTCCAATCAAGGAGCCAAAAACAACATTGTAGAAATTACCTGACCAGTCAAGTCTATAAAAAGTGAGTTACAAACAGCTTAAGCTAAAGCAAATAATTCTAAAAAATATTCTGTGGCCATCCCATAAGTTAAAATGAGAGTAGTGAGGATGTTGTTATGCTTTAGCATGAATAAATTAAAAATATTATTTCTCTTTGTCTGAAAAATTGTCAGATTCTAATACCCAAGCCAGGTTAATTGTAAAATTGTTTGGGATCTTGGATGCTGGCAAACAGAGTGTAACTTTAAACTGGACTCTGGAACAACCTCGTGGATTATGAGACCCCTGAGAAGCACCAGGCAGCCCTGAGCAGTGCTACTGGATCAGATCTCAGTTTGTGTTCCCATGACACTCAAAGGAGGCAAAAGAGGCACATTTTCCGCAAGTTTGTAAACATAACAGCTTCCAGCAAAAGTGGTGAGAAAATTTCAGGGATTTGGTGGTTTTTTTCAGGCATCTACTCCATGTCACTGGTGGGAGCTGGGAAAGTGACTGTTGCAATAAAATGGACCATAGGCTCTTTACAAAACAGGATGAAATGTTTATATTTGGCTATTATGCTGATGGATGTTAAAAAAACAAAGATAAATAAACATATTAATTATGTGTCAAACCACAGGACATCTCTTAGGACACTGTGATGGGAAGACTCACATGCTAGAGATAACTTTGCTTCATTTCAATGCACTTCTTGATGAGCTTTATTAACCTTTAGGGACAAATGAATCCCAGAAACAGTATTTGTTACTGTGACCTTCTGTATTTCCTGCTCAAAGGCAGGATGATTTCCATCCAGAAAATAATCTAGATGGTGGAAATATATATGATGCCAGTGACTTAAATACATCCCTGTGCTGAGATGGGACCCAGAAATTAGTGTCCCTGTTTCTAAACTGCAGTGGAAGCTATTTAGTTAAGAAAGGACAAATATTTCCCTCCTTTCCTACTCCTACTGAGAGAATTTGAAAATCACTCAGCTCATTCCCCATAATTTCTCTCCATAGCCCAATAAAAAGGATAATCTTCTGTTTCTCAAAACCAAAATTCAGAGGGAAACTGCAGCCACATTAGAACAGCAGAAATAACTTCCCTATTCCTCACTCCAGTGTATAGAATAAGTCCTTTAATTAAAGCAACTCTCTGGTCAAGCCTACACTTCTTCTTTTTATAATCGCAGTCTCCTGTCCCTCTGTAATTTATTTTATTTTAATTCTTCAGGGTGTGTGAATGTTTCAGAGTGCCCCAAACGAAATGGGGGCTGTCAAAAGATGCGATGCTGCGTCATCACAGAGCCGATGGCCATGAGCCAGCTCTGTCAACACTTTTGGCTTTGTACTGTCCGGGGGAGAGGAGCTGATTCTTCAGCAGTGTCTAATCAGCTTAAAAGAAATCTGGAAGATGTTACTAGAAGACAAGATGAGATCCAGGCCGCAGCAGCCTCGGCATACAAAGAAGTGAAGGATTTCGTTTGAAAACGAAATTAAAGAGGTGGAAACAACTCTTGACAGCTTCAACAGGATTTTAACAGTGGGTAAGAAGGAGTGAACTTCTGGTTTAGGAAAAGGGGCTACTGGTACCCAGAGAAAGGACCTTGTTCTGTCACCTCTGCTGTAGCAACAGAGATATCGGGGAACAGATCTCCCAGTGAGCAATGGAAAAGTTCCTGTATGTTCACAGCAGCATTCCAATTCACAAAGGAGACATACAGAAGGCTGGAGGGTCACTTCTTACAAGGGCCTGTAGTGATAGGAGCAGGGAAACTGGTTTTAAATCGAAGGAAGGAAGATCTAGATTAGAGATTTGGAAGAAATGTTTCCCTGTGAGGGTGTTGAGACCCTGGCACATTGTCCAGAGAAGCTGTGGCTGTCCCCCGGATCCCTGGAAGTGTTCCAGGCCAGGTTGGATGGGGTTTGGAACAATCTGGGATAGTGGAAGGTGTCCCTGCCCATGGCAGGGGCATGGAATGAGATGAGATTTAAGGTCCTTTCTAACGCAAACCATTCTGTGATTCCATGATTCATCATAGCCTGGTTAAATCTTGAAAGGAAACCAAAGTCAAATAATTTGGAGGGTCACAATGACAAGAAACAGTTACCTAAATAAATCACAGGAGGTGTATATAGAAAAGGTAAATACATACTTTTGATTTATGGAACAACTTCCATCTGAGGCCATCAAAAGGCTTCAGAAACTAAATGTTTCCATATCCAACACAGGGATACCAGGTAGCTCCACATTCATCTTTCAGTGCCTCATCTGGAAACCTCCTAACAGCCCTGGATCACACAGGTATCCTTGCAAAAGAGAAACTCGGATGGTTTTCTTTGGAATGTGTTTCTGAAAAACTCTGTTTCCTTCTGACACCATGCAGTAAAGGAACGAAGGTATAAAGCCAAACTTTCTTTCCTATCTGCAGGGACTTGATCTGGCCCACAGAACACGACCAAGGCACACTTTGGCCTTGCAGGGTTCAACTGCAAGGACAAGTGGGTCACTTCAATACCCAGAGAGGGGATGGAAATAGTTAAGAAAGTGGTAGAGGAGCTACTGGAGCCTTCTCTTACCGCTCCAGAGAAGATGTGGCAGAGTTAAGAGGAGGATGTGTTCCAGGGAGAGTCATGAGCAGGATTTAAAGCAGAAAACAGAAAATGGCCCCAAACATTAATTTAAAACCAATCTGATAAGGTGTTCTATAAAACAGCTGTTACTGGGAAAGGGGAGGGGGTTAGGCAAAGAGCTGTAGATCGACAGGAAATTCCTCCACCACGCTGAAGGAAGCCTTCAGTACCTCTCATGATTGCAAACTAGTGGGAAGGAGCCAGGAAGTAGCAGGAATGTCCTGCCTTTCTCACAGCTGCCCAGTGGGACCTGTGAGTTTCCATCATCTGCACCAGTACAGATAAACCCTCAGGAGTCCAGGCATCTTCAACCCCAATAGATACAACATCACCCCTTTTCATTTCTCCCCTCATCCAACATCTTACAAAGATGAGACTTAAGTTATTCTCTTATTATTAAAGGGGAGAATAACTTCCAGTGAAAAGGAAAAGCTTTCCTTATTGCAGGAACTCAGAGTACCAGGATGTGTTTCTCTTTCTTATCATTTCAGAAAAGAAATTTCCCTACAATATTTTGTCCTTGCTGTTTTTCTTCTCTCAGAGATCTCTTCCCTCATTCCCCTCACTTTGATTCCTACCCATGGTTTTGGTGGCATGGTCACTGGCTCCAAGGGAGCAGAGTTTATCCCTTGCCCTCTAGGGCTGCATCTATTAAACCTCCCCAACTTTATTCAAGTAAAGCCTGGTGAAACATTATTTTGCCTGACGTGGGAATTAACCCAATATCTGAGTTGAGACAAATTCCTCTACCTCCCTGTAATTCATCTTTTTCACTTTACATGAGGATTTTTCTCATGGTCTGTGAAGCAGGTCAGATTACCTTAGATACTTTGTCAGTAGCTGAATGGATAGGGTATTATAAACTCTAATTTACAGTCTCCTGTAACTTACTGTATATAAAATACTGAAAGATTACAGATCCCTTCAGCTAAACCCCTAAATGTCTGCAGCTTAGCTGCGTTTGGCCATAGAATCTTTGCTTTTAAGGCCTGAAGGAACTCTGCTGTGATGTCCCCTGAGCAGTGTGGGCCACAGTTTGAGCTGTTTACCCAGTGAGGTCCTAGGTCACACCTGGATGCTTTGGATTCTTGAATTTTCCTGCTTATATTTCCTGAACCCACATAATGTGTTGAAGCTTATCACAGCAACCTCTACAGCCACTGGTTGCAAACCAGTGCTCAGGTTATACATGAGCGACCAAAAAATTGGTGTTCTTGCAACATGTTGCATTATATTTATTAACACAGGGCACTACAGCAGCTTTTAATAATGGCTTTCAGCCTCTTTTCTTTCCTAGAATCATGGAATAGTTTGGGTCAGAAGGGACCTTTAGAGGCCATCCAGTCCAAACCCCCTGTATTGAACAGGGACATCTCCAACTTCACCAGGTTGCTCAGACCCCTGTCCAAACCAGCCTTGGACGTTTCCAGGGATTGGGGCATCTTCCACCTGAGGGAGACCTTTGTTCATGCCTCCTTGCAAATCAATAATTTAATTTTTGTTCTTCTCTTCTACTCTTTTCCCACCTCATTGTCACATCAACAGCAATGGACAGGAAGATCTGGAAGGTCTGAAATCCTCTGTTCACTCTCAGTTTCTCCACTCCCTTCACCCTCACCAAGATTCCTCATTGCCCACTACAGAAGACTCCCCTAATAAAAACTAGCACCACAACAGACACTAACCTTGTTGCTAAGCTAAATTACATCCCTGGCTGAGGGAACAAGGAGAGAGCAGACACACATTGTGGCAGGAAAACCTTTGGCTGCTCCAGTTCATCTCATCCCAGCTCTCGTGGCTGCAGCCATTTCAGCTGCACTGCTTACCTTGGGAAGAGGCAGAGGGGGTGCTACAAGCTTAGCTGCACCTCTCAGCTTGACTTCCACATCTCCTTCACCTTTGGGAGACGATCTCAAGCAGCTACTGAATTCTCCATGATGAGGAAGGAGCATGGGCTGATTTATCCTGCAGTTCCCAGCATGGAAACTAGTCTGCGGATAAAGACCTGGATCTGCAGCATCTTCCATCAGCACAAAGCATACAACTGTGCAAGAAACCTTTCCATAATCATGAGGAAAAAGAGAGAGAGGGAGAAAAAAAACCAACAAACTCTTAAACATATTCAGACTCAGCTGGAATTCTGACCAAGAGATGGACTAGCTACTTACTTATCCCTGAGGCACATTCACCCCTCTCTATAATTAAGCTCTTGGGCTGTTTTGTTAGTGGTGAGAAGCAGGCTTTGCCAAAAGTCATCTGGCTTTCTCCCTTAGAACACTGACAGGTTTTGTTCCCCCCTCCTTGCTAAAGAAAGCTTTCAATTTTCATTGCTTATGTGCTTTAGGTATAATTATTTTTTTTTACCTTTCACGGTGTTATTTCCTGCCCATAAAATTATACAAAATGGTCATCAGTGAGCCTGCTGAAAAGACCATCCACCATACATTACAGAGAATAACCTTAATATTTATAAAAAAAAATAAAGACCATATTTCTTTTAAAGATCTTGCTCTAAACAAACTGAATTATTCATGCATAGAATTGTACAGCATTAGAACACCTGTTTTCAATCATGCATAATGTAAAATCACTCATTACCTCACAAGAGCCTCTACATCTCCAGCAATCAAATGGCATTGAAACAGAGGAACAGGTGCTTGGCAGGTGGATCCAAACAGATGTTTTAGGCTTGGTTGTCTTTTCTTGTACAGGTGTGGTGATCTTGTTTTCAACGGCATAATTGCTATTTGAATAGGTGATATTTAATTCTTACGTGCTTTAATATTTATTTGTGCTTCTTCAATTCCTTTTTTTCCCCACTCTGCGAACTGCACGGGCTCAAAGCAGCTTATGAAATGTGGGAAAGCTCTGGACTGATACACCAGTGATGCAATGGAAAGTACAGTTCCTCTTACTCAGACCTTCAAGCCACAAATTCTCAACCAGGAGACTTTGTCCTTTTTCTAGACAACTTGTACAAAACCACTGCAGAGACCTCCGGACTCTCAATTAGGGTCCAGCATCCCCTTCCTGAAGGATATTTGAATGTTGGATATGTGTAGATATGATAAACCTTCAGGAAAACAATAAAACAGGAAACAGAGATGATCTCTGCACGTTTTTCGAGGATTCAATTACGCACAATTTAAATGTGCCTAAAAACTCCAGCAGACTTAGCACACTGATGTCATGAAGGAAAAATACATCACTGATGGAAGGCAGGGTTAGATTAGAAATTAGGAAGAAATTCTTCCCTGTAGGGGTGGGGAGGCCCTGGCACAGGGTGCCCAGAGAAGCCGTGGCTGCCCCTGGATCCCTGGAAGTGTCCAAGGCCAGGTTGGATGGGTCTTGGAGCAGCCTGGGGCAGTGGAAGGTGTCCCGGCCCATGGCAGGGTGTGGAATGAAATAATCTTTAAGGTCCCTTCCAACTCAACCCATTCTAGGATTTGATGCTTCCAAACCTTGAGTCTGCTTCTCAAATGTCTGGTTTTTTGTGGGCCCCATGGGAGAGGGACATGGACTAGTGGCCTTTGCTAAACTAGATTTTGGACCTGGCACTCTGCAAAAGCTGCAGGAGGCACTGAACCTGCAAGGAAAGAAAAACTAAAAAAGGCAAAAATTTGACATATTCCCCTTGGAATTTAGGGAAAATTAATGAACAGTGGCCAAAAAGTGTTTTGGTGCTCATCGCCTTCAAGCACCGATTACTGGTTGGCCGAAGCCGACATGCTCCTACTCCTACTTCAGTCTCAACAGCAAAGTGGCAAATCATTAGAAACAGCTTTAAACTTGGCACCCTGACCAGCATCTCGACAGAGCAGTCAAGGACTGAAAATCCAGGGTGACAGTTTATTGCTCTGACAGGTCACCTGCCCTTCAGGCTGAGTTTGCTCCTCATGATCTGACACTGCGGGTGCAGAGGGATAAACAGGGATGCAGTGACCTGGATCAAGGCTTCACACAGGTGTGCTCAGAGCAGAACAATCCTTCATGATTAACATGTGATGCTTGCAGGATGTAAATAACAGATTTGTTTTGTGTCAAAGCATTTTGTGTGTCAAGGACCAGAGCAGTAGTGTTTGGGGACCTCAACGTGCCACCACCAAATTCTTCCCTGTGAAGGTGGGCAGGCCCTGGCACAGGATGCCCAGAAAAGCTGTGGCTGCCCCTGGATCCGTGGAAGTGTCCAAGGCCAGGTTAGATGGGGCTTGGAGCAACTTGGAATAGTGGGAGGTTTCCCTGCTCATGGCAGGAGGTAGAACGAGAAGATCTTTGAGGTGCCTTGAACCCAAACCATTCTGTGATTCCAGGATTTTAGAACACAGAAAATAATTTGTACAAACATGTAATTCAATTATTCTGCCTCGCTATACCATATTGATTCACTGCATTTTTCAGTATCAGATATCTCATTTTTCTTTGAATATAAGCATTTCCCAGTATTTTTAAGCAGGAATGGAAAAAGAACCTGATTCCCCTAATCAAGGGATTTATTTTGGATTTACCTCACTGAAATAGGTACTCATTTGCCAGGGCAGAAAGAACAGTTAATGAATCTGTCCTGAACCAAGTATGACAGAACTCAGATGACACTATCACATAAACAAGTAGGATATCAAGACTGGTAAGAAGACATAAATATGTAGATACATTTATCTATACATTTATCTATACTTACAAAGACAAGAATTACCTTCAGCACTAATTTACATGCTTATTCATGTGTAGCAATTAAAACATATAGGAAAAATATCTGATAAGAAGTTCTACCAGTCCATGGTGGCTTACCTGTCCAAAGTCAGCACGTACCTCAAAACAGAAACTTCCAGAAACATCGAGTGCCTGCAGCGATCTCTGTACCCCCTCCATCACTCCATCACTTCGTCCTTCTCCTGGGCTCCCTCTGTGCTAAACAAATGGGCAGGAGGCTTCATTTCCAGCTGAAAAGCTCCAGAAAACCTCCCTTCAGCATGTTTCCTCAGAGACTGTGAAATTCTTGTATTTGTGGGTCAGATATGTGTGACTTCTGGTAGAAGTTACTTTGAACACAAGAACAGCAAAGAGAAACAAAGGATGTATCAGTGTATCCAGGATGAAATTGAAGCTCAGCAAACGCTTCACAAATTCCACTAGGGATTATTTTCTGAACATTTTTCTTTCTTATGAGAAAGTATAAACTCTTACCTTTGACACAACAGGTCCATCTCGTAGCTCCAGCACAGCCTCAGCATCTACTGATGTCCCCCAGTGTTCCTCCTTTGACCTCCCATCCAGCCCCAGGTACTGGAGCTCATCTTTAACCCAGGATGAGGTGGTTTGGGTTGTTTTTGAACATTTCCACAAAGAGCTGTTTGATCTGGAGTGCTGCCTTCAGGAAACAGAGCTGCTCTCGTCCTCCTCTTAAGAACTTTTGACCACTTTTTGCTGCAGGATCTTTTCCCACATCCTTGTCTCCATGACCGGGCTTCAAAGGACACCGCGCTCTTCCCTTTGACAACCCTCACCAGCTCTACACCTCCTGGCTTGGAATGGGTCTATGCAGCTTTTCTCCATGATGTATTTCCATTCATTCCTCACATTTAATTTGTGTCTCAGCTGATCACAGAGGCAGCATGGATTGGCCTCTCCAGGATGCTTTGGATCAATTTTCTTCTCGCATGAAGCGTAAATTATTAATAGCATCAGGCACTCAAACCCGACTGGCTCCCAAAGTTTCATGCAGTTTACAAAATATCTAGATGGATTAATAACTCCAAAAGATCGGTGAGTGCGAGCTGTGGAAATTCCAGGTGGGAGGGGAACTCCTGAGATAAAGGGCTTGGAATGAAAAACATCTTTTTCATTTATGGGCCAGTAACAGCTCTTTTGTGTCAAAGGCCTCAGAATCACTTCATATTGCTCTGCATATTCACCAATAAAATGGTCCTATTGCTCTTCTTAGAGAGATGTTACAAGGAGGTTGTTAATAAAGTGAAGAAATTAAAAGGTTTTTGCCCAGGTGCAATGTGCTATTCATATCTTGTTTACCTGAGATGTGCACCCTGCAGTTCCCTCACTTGGCAGTGCCTCTGGAGCATGGTGGGCTGCACACTCTTCCCGAAGGGTGAGCAAAACAGCAGCTTACAGATCACAGAGCCACAGAATCACAGAGTCACAGGGCTGGAAAAGCCCTCTAAAATCATCAAGCCCAGCTGTTAATGTAATACTGCCAAACCCACCTCAAACCACGTCCCCTAGGGCCACATTACATAGTTTTTGCTCAAAGCCAGGCTGGATGAGGCTTGGAGCAACCTGGTCTAGTGGAAGGTGTCCCTGCACATGGCTGGGAGTGGAACGAGATGAGTTTAAGGTCCCTTCCAACCCATTCTGGGATTCTGTGATTCTACCAGAGAACAAAACTGCAAATTGCTCAGAGGAAAGATACAGCATTGGAAAATTGAAGCAAGGCTTTGACATCGTGGGGTTGATTAACCCCATTTACTCCTGGTTTAGACCCTCTGACTGCCACAGAATGACTACTCCTTTACCTCTCCATTGGCATGGAGGGAACAGTACCCACATGGAGACCAAACCCAGGCGCTGCAAACAGTTATTCCAACTGCTTAGGTGTGCAAAGATATGTTTAAACATATATATAAACATGTGGACACACAAACATGCAGAATCATGGAATCACAGAACAGGTTAGGGTGGAAGAGACATTAAAACTCGTGTAATTCCAGCCTCCTGCCATGAGCAGGGACACCTTCCACCAGACCAAGTTGCTCCAAGCCCCATCCAAGCTGGCCTAGAACACTCCAGGGACGGGACAGGCCCACCTTCTCTGGCCAGCCTGTTCCAGGGCCTCACCACCCTCTGATCAACAAATTTCCTCCTAATCTCTAACCCAAACCTGACCTCCCTCCTAAAGCCATTCCCCTCTGTCCCCCTGGCAGTAGGACATTGTATATAAAGGACATTAAACCCGCGTTTTTACACCAAAGGGAGTGCAGCGCTCGGTACCACAGGCGGTGCCGACGCCCAGGCCCGGCTCCCCTGCTCCCCCCCGGCGGCGGCGGGGCCGCGGCCGCCCCGGCAGCTCCGCTTTCAGCCCGACAGCTGCGGATCCCAGGTGGTCTGACATCCGAGAGAGGGGCTGCGGGGGAGACTGGAGGTGTTCTAGGGGAGAAGGAGGCTGCGAATAACACCGAGCCCCTGTCCAGATGGAATCGTTCACGGAACAACCTGGGATACTCTATTACTGTCCATATGCCTCCCAGGTCTCCAAAGGCCACACGCCATTGATTTATTAGAAATCTGCTTCTTTTCCCCCAGCGTTGGTTCTCTCCCAAACAGGGCATAATATGGGATTTACTACCATCTGAAATGCTCCTTTTTAAAAATCAGTTCTTCACATAAGCTGGGCTTCAGAAATGCTCCAATAAACAGCAGATTAGAGAGCATTTCGGGACGGGAGCCCCCTCTTTATGTAGCCTTTAAACAAATTTCTTCCTGCCACAATGAGTGATAAAACATTTTATAGGGCATTTCTATGATAAGTAAATGGCTGAAGGCATGGCACCGGTAGAATTAAAGCCACCAGATATAACTCTGCTAACAGTCTGCCTTACACTTATAAGCCTTACACTTTGCATATAAGCCTGGAAGAATTATTTTATTGTTTTAGCACTGCAAACAGTTGTTATTAGTGTATCTTATTTATAGCCAGTTCTTTGAGGCACTGTAGTAATACAGAAAAATATCAGTTATTTCATCACAGTGGTGAATTTAATGAACCTGAAGGTGTGTGTTATTTTAGCACTTGCTGCAGCTCCTGTGAAAACCCAATGGTGCTAAAATCTGTAAACCTGTCACTGCTTAAGTAATAACCTTGTTAAAAGCATCTTCATTTAACTTATTTCAGCTTTTGCGGAATGCAGGTTTTATTTTATCAGTGCAGGGAATAGGTGTTTCCAACCAAACCACTTATTGTAAATATAGTTAATTGTAGTTCATTAATTTATTCTCAGTGTTATTGCTTTTATTTTAACACTTATTTTAAATTAAGTGTTGTCTAGAATTGAGTTCCCATTTTCGATTTTTTTTAAACAAACTCTTAATTTATATAAAATATCTTTGCTTAGAACAGTAAATTTTATTCTGCAATATGGAAAATGCTCTTTGCATTCATTAATATCCCTTTATGCAGCAAGAAATGAGCTTTCTTCCTTAACAGCAGACAGGAAAACAAAATGAGATTCTTTTTTTAATCTTACCACTGTGAAATTGGGCTTCTTCCTTTCATTTAAAAATATAGAGAAAATGAAATATTGATGGCATGTGATCCAAATTATCAATTGATCTCTGCAAATGCACATCTACAATTATCGAAATCTGGCAATAGAAGAATGGGAACTCCCTGCCATTTAGCACCATTCAGCAGAAAGAGAAGTGTAATTTGCACCATCACTTTTTTTATAGCACCAATGATACCTCCTATATCATTACACCATGGAGCTATTTGTGACAAATGATAAAAGTATCAGGTTCCCAGTAAAACATTACAAGGTGGGCAATTATCCACCCATTAATACTTTTTGTCTTTGAGACCTGCTGTGCTCGCTGGTGCTCCCTGGCAGACACATCCCAGGGGCACAGACCTCAAAACTGATGCTGGATGCCAATAGGGCCCCGAGCTCTTGGTGGGGCTGCAGTAGAATCCCAAATGTGTTGGCTGCTTTGAAAGAATTATCAGAATTAGCTATCCAGGATGTTTCCATTAGATTGTCATTTGGTTGGGGGGGTCATTTATTTTTTTATTTTCTCCCATAATTTAGCTTTCCTTCTCTGTGTGTTTCTTTTTCAGTGTTTATTGGTCCGTGCTTGGAGTAGGGCTGTGACAAATTTAAATCAGGGCATCATCATCCAAGATGGTACAACATCCTCAGCCAGGCACAAAGCTGACCTGGGTTATTTCATTGTCCCTCATTACAACTTTCTGCCCTAATCAGTCCTCACAAACAAGCTGAAAATGTAATTAACTTCATCCTTTCTTCCAGTTTTGGTGCCAAAACCCCTCAGAGCAGTGCAGACTCCTTGGTGGGTCCTACACAACAAGCAAGAGGAATGCTGCAGGAATTACTCCATACCTGGATGTCAGAGGCAAGGATGGGTGAGAATAGTCAGCAGGCAGCCCCAGAGGTGGGAACAGGAACTGAAATGGGGCTGAAGGCTCAAAAGCCTTTATGAGCATCTCAAAACCAAGGTGGGAGCACCCAGGTCTGGTCTCCAGGATGAGAACACCCAGATCTGCTCTGGTGTTGCCCAAAGAGGTGAGGGGTAGGAGGAGGAAAGACACACTTTCTACGTGCTGTGTCTACAGCAGGGTCATTTTGCCAAGAATTAGGTCTTATCTCAAACCAGAAGAGTGCCATTGTGCCCTGGGCACTGCAGCAAAGGGAGGAAGATGAGGGAAGCCAAGCTGCCTGTGCCTCACCACAGCACCAGGACTTGGGGCAGGAGCTAGGATGCTTCAAATCCCAACAGCTGCAGTGTGTCTTCAGGATCTGAGAAACCAGACCAAGCAATTGAAAAGGAATCCAGTTGTTTAAGCTTCGGCTGGGATTGTGTTTGTATTTGTTTTGCTTGTAACCTTTCGTTTCCAACCTTCCAGCTAAAAGCCTGACCTTACGTCTTGCTTAATAAACCTTTTGAAAAAGCTTTATTTTATCATCCAGCCTGGCCCATGCTGCAGGGAAGATGGATGGGAAGGAATGGGTGAAGCTGTGGAGGTGCAGAGGCACATCCCAAAGGGTGCAGGGTGGGAAACTGGGGTGTGTCCTGCCCTGAAATGCTGTTCCACAGAGCCATGAGCACTCTTGTGAAGGTTTAGGCAGCCAGGAGAGATCCTCTGCTAAAGCATCTCACAGCTACTCCTTAGGATGCATTCAGTGGAAAGAATACAGATGTCTGGAAGTGTCCATAAAAGGATCTAGCTGATAATGATCAAATGCAATCTAGATATTAAAGCAAATCTGCAAATGCGAGGGTTGTTTTGAAGCCTGGAGCTTCCCTGCTGCAGAGCCAGGAGTCCATGAGCCCAGCTTGGTGTGGGTCAGCATCACACTTCCTCTGGAGCTGCCACCCAACTCTGCTTTATTCCTCCCAGCTGTGTCTGTGAAACTGCATCACGAGCTCCTTCCTGCCCTGGACTCAGCTACGAGCATTGCTAGAAAAAAATTTGAGCCTTTTCTGCTCCTACACAAAAAAAACTTCCCATATCAAACATCCGGCCTGTCTCCAGGGGCCCTGCTCTTTCTCCTGACATCCTGGGCTGCCACAATCCACAGAGAGAAAAGACAAACCTAGCACACACAAGATAACCCCGAATTTGATGCTCAGGTGCTGAATTGAGCAGTGGGAGTGAGGAAAAAGGCAATACTGACATCACCATTCCTTCAGACCCTGCGGCACAGGGAAGCCCAATAGCAGAGCTGGGCGAGGGGATTCTCCTTTCTGACAACCAGCATAACCCAGCCCAGCAATGGGTTTTATAGCCATTTACACTCTATTGACTTTGGCTGGTTTATAGCTAAAGCTACAGTACTTATCCCCAGTGCTGAGACACAAAATAATTCCAGGTAGGATTTCCCATTAATGGTCTGTTATTTTCAGAATCTAAAGCCAGCACAACATAGTTCTGTGCCCACTGCTAGTACCAAACAGGAGTGAAGTCAATATTATGTTTATGGCTGTAGTGCTAAAAATGTAAGATTAAATTTAAAATTATGGAGCAGAAAATTTGAATTTAAGAAGATTTTTCGTTAAGCCAGCATACATTTATCCCTCACACTGACACAATGGTAATAGCAATTTGACCCACATAACTTTTTTGTTTCTTAAGTTGTACTATTACAGACCAATTACATGTTCTTTAAAGAAATGTTATTAATTATTGAAACATTAAAAAGCTGAGGTCATTGTTTTTCTGCACTTAGCATAGCTTTTAAGACAGATTATAGGGAGAGAATCTTTTGGTAGATAGTCTTAAAATATTCACCAGTGCTAGAACAATTTAATGAAATACACATTTATTTCAAGGATTTTTTTAATTAAATCTATTGGTTGTTGGTATCCGTAAACCCTTAAGAATAAACACCTGCAGTGTTTTATTATGTAAAAAGGTAGTTTAATTGCATCATATTTATCACAGACAAATCAAGCCCTATTCAGAAGATAATAATGACACAGTAATTGGACCAGTAATTGGTTCAGGATGATTCAATATTGTACTAATAATCATAAATACAACTGTCTCCTGCTTTGGTACAAGGCTGACACGATATTATAGATTGGATGTGGTGCAATAAATATCCATGAACTGGGTCCAGTAGTGCCCAGGTCTTTAGTTCAACTGCCTTAGTAAATAGCAGGTACCTAATAACACAGCCAACATGAGCAATCATTGTTTCCTGGAGGGAAACCCAGGGAATACTGCTTCCTTCTGCATCTGGGAATGGCTGGAAGTGGCATCCTCACAGCAATGCTTCCTTTGGCTCCTTGTGTTAAGCATTTGCCTCAGAGATGATTCCACTCCAAGCAAACCTGGTCGTGCTCAGAGCCAGTCGTAAAGTAGATCTGTGTGGTGAAAATCTGGCTTTTCTTTGGCTTTTCACTTATTTGTTTGCATTCCTGACAGCTGGAGAAATGGCACTCTCCAAAGAGGCACAATTTTCCAAAAATGCTCAGCATCTGCCCTCAAACTCTCCAGGGAGAAACAGGAGGCTGGGCAAGAGAACCCAAAACTGTGCACCCTAAACTCCACAGCAGGCAGGAGATACACACGGTGTGGTTCATCCCCAATGGGCCATAGGTCTCTGGGGATGGCCACTGATGAGCCCCTGTGGGCCACCAGACCCCAGGAAATCCCTGGAATCTCTTATATTCTCCATAGAAACGAGTACTGCTGTTCCTTGCTTTAACTCTACCTTTTCCCTGCATTTCCTGTGCTTTCCCTGTCTGATCCAGAGCACCACCATCCAAAGTGAGGGGTTTTCCTTGCTCCCTGCTGCCTGCCTGCCACCGTGGGGATCTTGCTGCTGCATTTTGGCAAGCCACACTTCCTATTTCAAATGGGAATGGCTTTCTCTTATAAAACCTAGGAATTTCTTTGCTTAGGAGAACACTCATTGAAAATAATAATGATAAAAAGGCCTTTTTTAGTTCTTTACTCTCACTACATGTGACACTTAGGTCAGAGCCCCCCAAACACAGATAGTCCAAAATAAAAGTACTTGTAAAAAAAGTGCTCGAATTCATATTTCAGCAGTAAAAAAGAGATGTCAGCATTTCAAAGACTCCACAACTTCACTGGATGTCACCTGGAGCTTTGACCACAATTTTCCAGACTGTCCTGATATGATTTGAGCACCTGCTTAGTTTCATGTTATCATTATTTCCTTATCATGTAAATTAAAGCATTATTTATGGTATGACATAAATTTGCATATTGGTATCCAGCTTTAATCTACTCTTTTTTGTGCTGTGCATGAATATAGAATTTTTAGGAGTATGACAAGGTAGAAATGAAGCATGGGAATAGATATAGAAATTTAGAAAATACTGAATTTTTAAATTGACTTGTGTGAGGAGGAGTGGAAATCTAACAAAGCAAACACCAGGGCCTAGTGGCAAAGGGCAGCTGGTAGGAGGTGGCAGCCCTGTGGCCAATTGCTTGTTTATCAAGGGTTGAGGCAGTGAAACAGGGAGCACAAACCCACTGCCACGGCATTTAGCGATGGCTGTGAAAATCAGCCCTGTCACCCCTGTGCTCAGCGCGCACTTGGTGGCCCCGTGGCATGGCTCCTCCGCCAGTGCCGGGCCCTTCAAGAGGGAGCCAAAAGGGAGTGGGGCCTCATCATCCCCAAAACAATGGTCCTCATTCACCAGACACAGAAACTTGCTTTTCATGGGCCTGGAGCTGGAATGGAGATAACACAGCCCCTTTATCACCAGGGTAAAAGCTCAGCGTGCAATGCCCTTGGCTTGGAAGGACGCCCTCAGCAGATAAATTGTAAAAATTTACCTTTTCTCCTTTAATTTCTCATCACTGGAAGAAGGAGCAGCCAGGCCCAAGTACCAGCCCAAGGTGGACAGTGTGATTCTGACACCTGACTGCATGTCTCCTTGAAGCCACATTGCACTGGCTGGTACCTGCACCCCAAAACACAGCACCTGGAGGGAAGGAGGGATGTGAGGAATGCAAGCAGAAGAGACAGCTCTCATTGCAGGAGGTACATGGGGAAACCCTTGAAGATTCTATGGTGTAGCACCCCGGCATGGACACTAAGGCTGAAACCAATCTGTACAAATGGAATTCCATGGCAGAATGGCACCAGGGCACCAGTTCCCTCCTTATGGAGTCAAAAGGATAGAGCCCAAGCACACCAGTAAGGTGGCAACCAGGGGAAAGCACACAACACCGAACCATCCCTTTTAATTTTTTCCCCCTTGGTGCTCCATCCCCAAGCCATTTTTTTCCCTTTTGCCTGAGTCTCTCTTACCTTAGCCTCGTGCAGGGAGAAGGGAAAGGTGAGAAGACAGGAGAGCTATCGCTGTGCACAGCCAGGCAGGCAGGCAGCAGAGGTAGATGAACAGAATGTGTTGAAAGCATCATGATCCAGCGCCAGGAAATAACAGTTAGCATATCCCTGAATGACATTTACAGGAAACCTATGTTTCCTTTTCAGGGCCATAAGCTTCAACAAACTGGTGTGTTCAGTCAGCCCTTCCCCATGTACAGTATGGATGCCACAATTTTCTCAGCATATGCTCAGCTGCGTCCTTCTGATGGCATCCATGTTGGCGCCTTTCCATCTATAGGCATGGAGGGATGTCTTCATCTTCTGCAGGAGTCTGGGGCTACTGCCAAAGGCAGGGATCCAAGCACCGCAGGCAAGGAAAGTGGATCATTTTGGTTCCTGAATAAGGATTAGGCTTTGCAACACCTGAGCAGTGAAAATCCTGCAGAGCTGTGGTGGCCAGAGCCAGGAAACGCCGCGGTTCTGTGGAATATTGCTGAGCCGAGCCCTATTTAGCCAAGGTGAATGTTTGCTGAAGAGCAAATTAGGGGGAATTTAGGAAACAAATGGCAAATAGGCAGCCACATGTAATGTCCATATAAAGGCTTTGATGGGTTTGGCTCTGATGTTTTCTAAACGTGTAATAGATAACACCTTCATTATCTTAACGCTCCTTCAGCCCTCACCTAAGGAAAAGCCACACAGCCTTCACTCCAAGAACTCCTTTACTTATGTGAGGCAGAGATCCTTTTGATCTTTTGTTATATATGCTGAGGAGCCCAGTTATACACCATCCTAAGCACCAACACTAGTCAAATCCCTTTATTATTTACTTCTTTATTTTTAATCGCAAACAGAAAAAAAAAATCCTTCTATTTTCCCCCTAAAGCTTATCCATTTCTTGTCTTTTCAGAGTATGGGCCAAAATGTACTTTTCTGACTCGAGAAAGGAGGATTTCACCGAAGTAAACAGGATGCCCAGAATTAAGGGCAGGATTTTGTCTACACACTGTTTTATCCAATCTACATTTATCGTCTCTAATACACTTAGGAGAGAAGAAGGGAATTTATTTGGATATTAAATGGCCCTGGAAATCATTCTCAACAAGGAATAAAACATTCCCTTTACATAAAATCACATTATAGAAAAAGTGTTCAAGTTAATTTAAGGGGAAAATTTAGAAAACAAAAGCCAAGTCACAGCCACACAGGCACAAACTCACCTCGCTCCTGCTTGGGGAAGAGAGCTGAAATATTTCCTCTTCTCCTCCCTGGCCTGCTCATTTTACAGAAATGAGAAGGTAACCTTATCGATCAGCAGTGCATAAAAGCCAGCCATACACAAAGCAGGGAGAGGTGGGTGATGCAGAGAAGAATTAAAAGTGTTTTTATGGCTCTGCACCTGATCAGGAAAAATCCTTTTCTCCTCAAACACATGAAAGTTGTCTCCTACTCTTAAGCCATTTTTCACCTCTTTCATCAAACACGTGCTTCGCCCAAAGAAATGATGACAACACATGGCTAATTAACAACAAAGAATAATTGAACTCTGGCTCTAACTATCTACCTTTAAATCAAAGGAAGAAGGCAACCAATACTAAAATTTAATCTGTCCTCTGGGGCTGGAGACAGCTTACAGGTTCAAGTCAGATAGCAAATGTAGCTAAATGGCAGTCAGAAAAGATCACGTGACTGGGGGCTAAAAACTAATTAATCTCCATAAAGCTGTAAGTGAGGTAGGTAAGATGACTTGAAATCTGATTACATTATTGCATTTAAGGAGGGAAAATGCAGCATGTATTTTTCATGTTGATTTTAACCACCTGAGCCCTTAATGACATTTTGTACCTTGAAAGAAAACTCGTATTTCATGTATATTTTAAAAGACTTACAAAGATGCTATTGTCATCTGCACAGAATTTACAAATTTAGTCTAAATAATGCTGCTATGAATCACAGAGAGTGCATTTCTAAACTTTTTTTTCTAGTGTCAGCCGGAAGATTCCATGCCATAAAGCCAATCATTTAACAAAAGCTGAAATAAATCCAAGGGAAAGAATAATTTTGCTACATACTCAAATAAAGCAGGAAAAAAAAGACCCTGCATTCTAACTGACTGCTGAGGATGCACGTGCATTGCTCCTCTGATTTGTAAACAATCTCCAATGCTAAATTTTGAATTAGTGGGAACACAGCATTGATTATGGTTTCTGTCATTTATAAACTGCTACACGGAAAAAGAAAAAAAAAAACCAAGAAAAACCCAAGCAAACAAAAAATTCCAGGTGGGTGGGAGAGCTCCATTCCATAAATTTAGTCAAATTATGCATGGAATTGACAAACTTAAATGTAATATTTTTAATTGTGTAGGACAGATGTTGGAATACATGATAGGAAAAGGGGAAATGGCCTCAAGTTTCTCCAGAGGTGGTTCAAGTTGGATATTAGGAAGAATTTCTGCACTGCAAGGGGAGTTAAGCAGTGGAAAAGGCTGCCCAGAGCAGTGGTGGAGTCACCAGCCCTGGAACTGTCCAAAGCACGAGGAGATGTGGCACTTTGTGACAAGGTTTAGTGAGCACGGGGCTGTTTGGTCAAAGGGTGAAAACTCCATCTTGGAGGTTTTTTCCAGCCTTAATGATTCTAGGAACAGAGAGGAAGAGAGAGGGAACAGAAAACTGCAACCACGTACCAAGCTGAAACCAACCCTGAAGTTAATTTTGGAGGTTTTAGTCATGGCTATGGACCACTGTGCATAATCTCTGCCTCTTGTGCAGCAGCATCCATGTTAATATTGCAGATTGGAAAACACCACAGACATGGCAAAAAAATAATAAAACTAACCTAGAAGCAGAGGCATATCAGACTCAATTACATGTTTTGAAATTCAGTACCAGCAGTACCTGACAGCCTGGAGGCTGGGACAGGGACAGTTTTATGTGATAAAAACCTGTACTTTTAAAATATTCGTAAAATACTTGATACACACTGCTGAACGAGTGTATAGTGGCAATAAATAAACAGCATTTAACTTAACAAGCACACATTTATAGGTATAATAATGGCATTTTGCACTTCTGCAACACCTTTGATCCCAGAATTTCCGAGTTTTTTTGCAAGGATTAATTAATTAAGCTTCAACACGTCCCTACACCAAATGTCATTAAAAGACTTTTTATGGCCTAGAAATTCTATGAAAGACACACTTGTATTTCATGTCTTATTGTGCCTCCTACCCAAAGCAATTACTTTTCTCCTCACTTGGCTGTGTGGTGGATGGGAAATGATGGAGGGGTCCTCCTGCCCCCTTGGGCTGGGAGATTCCCTGGCAGCTCTGAGTCTCTTCTTGATGATCAGGAAGTTCAGGAGGCTCACGCCTGTGTGAACTTGGGGAGTTCATGCCATGCACCCTTCCCTCAAGCAGCTTTGCCTGTCTTGCTCCTAAAGCCTCAGGTTTTCCTTCCCCGCCTCCTGTGTTGCTCTTTGCTATGACTGATCTCCCTGCAATGCTAAAGGATTTTGCAATTTTGCTATTTAGAGTTAAGAAGACATTTTTCCCACATGGTGAAACTGCCATGTGGCTGTAAAGTGCCCCCACACTCCCCCCTTCCCCTGCTTTTTCTCTCAGGAACCAAATCATGACACTTCTTACATCTTTATTCCCGGTTTTGCCAGAACCCAACATGAATTACGGTTCAAACCCTCCTTGAGAGTGATTTAAGGTAGAGCAACTTGGCAGTAAAACCCTCAGGGTGAGAGAACGTGTTTGTAAAGTCTGGCACAGATGGATGCACCTCCTTGCATGAACCCTTAGCCTCCATGGGAAAAGGCAGAACATGGGAATCAGTTCCCAAACCTCATCCTCTGCTTATCACGCTTATCTAGAGCTGGCACTGCATCTTTTCCTGGACTGTGATTAGTGAAAAACTCCCACACGGAGCAAAGCTTGGCTCTATGACTTATTAGACTCAGGAGAAGTCACACAGGCAGCTGAATTAAAGGTTTTGTTGCTGCTGGGCTCTTCCTAACAGCTCTTTCCCTTTCCTCCTGCTTCCAGGTACCTGAGGAGATCACAGTGCTTGTGAGGTTGTTGATTCAAAAGTCTTCTCTACCTTATCTATTATTTACAGAAACAGGTTGTGTCTCCTGGCCAGCAATCAAATTTAAGCAAAATCTGGCCAATGAGTTCAATTACTGGACATGCACATCACCTCCTAAAACACACCTGATTATATTTCAATGTCACTTACGCCAGCCAACCTTAGGCTGATTGTCTCCAGACCTATCTATATTTTATCCTGGAAATAAAACACTTAAAAGGAGCTTATAAAAATATGGAGACTGACTTTTTAAACAGGCAGATAGTTACAGGATGAGGGGAATGTTTCTCAGTTAAAGAGGGGAAATCTAGATTAGATGTTAGAAGGAAATTCTTGACTGAAAGATGTTAGAACAAGTTGCCCAAATTCCTCAAAGCACCAGGAGAAGGATCTCCTTGAGACCCACCAGCCACATACACTCTCATGGCAAAATAACTCTCCCAGAGGGGCAGGTCTGTGGGCTGTAGCCACAGGTGGTTTGGTGACACATCACATCCAGTACATTTCTACCCTCCCTGATAAATCACAGGCTCTCACCGAGCAGGTATAGCCTGACATTTCCTGAATTATTTCTCAAGGTGTTGGGCACAGTCTGAGAGTTCCCTTTACCTGAACTATGTTTTTTCTGCTGTAGGAATGGCTCACCAGAAACCAGTTCCAGCAGTCCTGTGCTACCCTCCAGACGCTGAGCACAGACCATGCCACTGCTCCTTCTTTTAGCGGATGTGCTGTCCATCAGGACATCCCTTAGACTCAGCATTTCCTCTACCACTCTGCTTGCTTATTCAGGCCATAAAGTGCAGCTGTCTGACCAGGGGACAGACACAACTCAGCTCAAAGCACGGGTTTGTTTGGCTTTTCTGTAGCCCTGTGCCATAATGTTTTGTCACGCGAGCTCTCGTGCCAACTGCTTTTGAGAAAAGCCCTGCTGACCAGCAGCCACGAAAGCCTGTTCCTTAAAAAAGGTATTTTGTGCCCTCCTTTTTTTTGAGGAAATTAGTTTGATCCTTCCACAGAGGAATGAGAGGGAATCTCTAGACTTCAGATTCCTGGCATAATTCTCCACCTACTCAACAATGGAACTAGCGTGTTCCCATCAGAGTTTGAGGATGTTGCAGTTCCATGTGCCTACAGAGAGTAAGAAAGGCAGGACTTCCCACAAAAGTGTATTTTCATTATGAGAAAAGAATCCTTCAAAAATGAGCCATGATTTTACCTTTTTTCAGGTCACTTAGATAATGTAGCTGAGTCCAGCTGGGCTGAAGAAGTATTTGTAGCATACGGACGTTGATACCACAGCTCTGCATGCTTAAATATTTAATTCCACTAAGGTACTGTACAACCAAAATACCTTGGCTTAATTCAGGTTGCATCTGGAAACATGTCATTTGAGATGCCAAGAGGTATCTTTCTAATTTTTTGCTTCTCTCTTCTCATGAGTCTACTATTTCTACTCCCAAGTTTAAAGTGTGAAAAAATATAACTTTTTTTTAGATGAAAAGATAATGTTATAATCCTCTTGGTCTGAGCAGCCCCTGTTTTTATACACTGGAGCCAAAACATTAGATACAAATCTATCTGAAGGCTCTTTAATAAGAAAGATGGCAAGTAAATTCTGGTTTAATATAAAAGCCAATTCAACTATTAATCACAATTGCAGATAACTCCTAATGTGACAAGATATCATTTAATTCCCAAAAAGCAGAGGAAGTGACAGCATGCATTTTCTTGAACCCATGTAATGATATCATGCAAAGAAGTCTTTTCTAACCACTTCTGTGCACAGGTCATAAATTACCAATCAGACACATAGAATCCCCCTTTAATATTTTAAAGTCTCATTTTTGTGTATTCTTTTCTCTTGTTCATGCTTTGTCTTAACAAATACGCTTGGCCATAATGAAAATAAACCTGCTGAAGTCTCTGTGGCCTGAGACAAGCTATAACACATTTCTGCACCACGGGGTGGGCTCCTGGGATACCTACTGAGAAAATGCATCCCCTCTGCGCATGCCCAGACTATTAAAATGAATTGACATGTTAATGCTGACAGGAAAAGAGCACAAGAGAGCTTGCTAAATTACTGCTCAGTCAGGCACTAGGAATTCCTGAGTGGCTAACTCCTGAGCAAAACCTGCAGCAAGGAGACAAGAAGGAAAAAAAAAAAAAAAAAAAAAAAAAAAAAAAAAAAAAGGGGGAAAAAAAGAGAAGGGGGGGGAAAAAAAANGGAAAAAGAAAAAGAAAGGGAAAAAAAGATTGGGTGAAAAAAAGAAACTTTATTGTCAAATGCAACAGAACAAATGAACACTAAGGGCTTGTCATGTTAGTAATGCACCTACTCATAAATCATATGGATTTTAATCATACCTGCCACCTCAGCCTGCTTCTCCCCTGAGAAATTGTTTTCTTTTTGCTCCCTCCTTCACTCGCTTTCAATTATCTGGAAGCTGTTTCTCCTGTTTATTTATTTATCTAAAGTTCACATACAGTATGCATGCACAAATTTCCTCTGGGGGCCTGAGCCCAGGCAGATCATACAGGGATGCGGTGAAGCGTGGCAGCTAAACATCTCAGATGAATGTACTCAGCCTCCAAAACCTGCTTTGGACCACGGTGACAGGAGCAGGGGAGGACAGAAAGTAATTAGTGTGTGTACAATGATGGATTATGGCTTAATATTCAGGCATTTCACCTTTGCACTGCTATAGGTAGGCCCACAAGATGATAAACCAAGTCCACATTCTTGCCAGTGAGGGGAAAAATAGGAGAAAAGGTGTGTGGGGGTGGGAAAAAGCCCCACGGGATTTTCACTCCTTTAGCCGTGTCCTCTGCTCAGTGAATAAATTGCCCTGGTTGTTTTAGTTACCTTTCAGACCTTTTAGAGTTTGGGAAATGCCAGATATATGCACATATGCATCCATGAGAAACCTGAGGGGCAGCTGCTTGGTGAATTTCTTACAAGCTGGCACAATATTGTTTTTATGTCTCACAGCTTCTACATGTAACTTTAGTACTACAGAGCAACTCACTCTTTCAAATTTTAAGGAGAGGGTGAACTGCCAGTGACCTTTTCTCAGCTCTGGGAGGTGAGTGTACAGCACAGATCCATCATCAGAAGAAGATCTCATAGACAACTTTAAGAAAAAAAAAAAAAGGCATCACTTTTGCAAGCCAGATGGAAGGAAAAATAGATGAGGAGAGTTCAGTAAGGAGTTACAACTACAGGTTAAATAGAGTTTTAACTCCAGAAACGAGCTTAGAGTCTAACTGAAGCTCTGTATGTGTATTAGGTCTATTGTAGCTTTTTCAGGAACGTTTGAAACTATAGTTGCTATGCAGGGTATTGCTCAATTAAAGGAACATCTAGACAGCTCTCCCATTTGGAACACTTGTAGAAATTAAATGGATCACATGCAGTTTGACATTTTGCAAAATAAAAGAATAATTGGGGCACTGTATTGTTTTTGCCTTTTAAAGAGAGGAGTCAAGCTCACCCTGTGAAGCTTAGCTGGAACCAGGATCTGGAATCTGGGTCCAGATTTCTTCCCCCCATTGCTTTCTCGGAAAACTACTGGTGCTCCAGTTAACCCTTGCAACACCACACACTTCCCATTGGATATTTAATACACCTCTAGCCTGATATTTCAAAGTAGTCAGAACTTATTTAGTAAAATTCATATGGGGAGAAGTAGTTTCCTGCTATGGTAGATTCTGCAGTTCAATAGTTCCCTCTGAAGGCCATGACCTGGTTATGAAACAAGTCCTGTGCTTCATGTCCCTAGAATATAGACTTTTTGGAGGAATTCAGCCACCTGCCAATGTGAGGTGTGGGATGAGAGTTGGTTTCTCAGAACCCCCACTCTGCCCTGCAAAAGCCAAGCAGCTCACAGACTTTCACACGATTTTGGTTCCTGTGCAAACTCTGCCAAAACCAGAAAACTTTGAGATCAAGAGGTTTCTGATGTCCCGTGGTACTTCAGCCCCCTCTCATAAATCAAGTCCATGCTGTGGTCAGAGCAGATTGTTCACCGAGAGCCACAAACTGTGTGTGCCATCTTTTACACATTTCAACAGCCCCGTTAAATGTTGTCACATAAGCTAGAAATTAACCGTGAAGAGACACTTTTCCTCACAGTCACTACAGTTGGGCCTGAAACCAAATCCCAGATGTTCCCAACAAAAGCCATCTTGAATCTCTGCTTTCCAGAAAAGTGTTTCAAAGAAACCTGAGGAAGTGTCCCTTGCTCTGATTTCATGGACACTGCCAGAGGCTGCAGTGGCATTGAGGGACCTTCAGTCCAGCCAACCCATTGGATCTTCAGTCCAGCCCACCCCACTGGACATTCAGTCCAACCCAGGACTGCCACTGACATGTGTCTATACAAGAAAATACTTTGGGGTGATCTAATTTCAGCCTTACAGTACCTGAAGGGAACCTACAAGAAAGATGGAGACTATTTATGAGGGACTGGAGTGACAGGACAGGCAAGAACATGTTCAAACTGAAAGAGAGAAGTTTGGACTGGATATTAGGAAGAAATTCTACCCTGTAAGGGTAGATGGTGAGGCCCTGGCACAGGGTGCCCAAAGAAGCTGTGGCTGCCCCTGGATCCCTGGAAGTGTCCAAGGCCAGGTTGGATGGGTCTTGGAGTAGCCTGGGACAGTGGAGCAGCCTGGGACAGTGGAGAAGCCTGGGACAGTGGAAGGTGTCCCTGCACATGGCAGGAGCTGGAACAAGATGAGCAGAATCTGTTTCCCTCTGTCTCTCTGAATTACCTGAGGGAGAGTATATCACAGGTGGTTTCCTGTGATCACAACTTAGTTTTGAAATGCCATGAGCACTTTCGGACTGTGGCTTCTCCCAGATGAAGATCAAAGCCCTGAATGAGTACAGTTCACCCAGAAATGCCATCTTCCTTGGTATAAATGACATATTGCACATTTGTTACAACCTTTCTTTTCATTTTGTATTTTCATTTGCAATCTCAGATATCAAAGAAAGCCAAACTGACAAAAGACAGCTTGTAAACCCAGTCAAGTGGAGTTTTCCACAGTTTACAGAAATCAACCCATAATCGACTTTATTTAAACCTCCGAATGCATAAAAGGCTGCAGGTTGTCAGAATAAGACAGAAGCATAGAATCATAGAATTGCTTAATTTGGAAAAGATCTTTAAGATCATTGAGTACATCCATTCTCCAGCACTGCCAAGGCCAGCACTAACCCATGTCCCCAAGTGCCACTTCTGCACAGCTTTTAAATCCCTCCAGGAATCCATCACTGCCCTGGGCAGCCTGTTCCAGTGTTTGACCACCTTGACAGTAAAGAAATTTTCCCTAATATCCACCTAAACCTCCCTTGGCAGAACTTGAGGACATTTCTGTTCCCATCAGTTGCAGTGAACCCTCCTGGTCTGGTGTCCCCCTGCAGGGATGGAGAGTGGGTCTGAGGGATTTATTTCAGCACAGCAATCACCCACAAACAAACACCCAGAATTAATTGGGACTTACCTCCACAGGTTTATTCAATCTCTTTTTTATTTTGCTATAAGCTCTTCTACCTGCTGGCACTCCCAACGTCACCATTTTTTACCTGTTTTGTCTTCACGAATCTAGAAGGGGTTTTAAGTTATCAGTCACCCAGTTTTTTGCAAAAGAAGCATCTCTAGCAACTAGTCCAGGTATCACCAGCAATAAAATTATACAGCATGGGACTTTTGTGAGTTACATGGACCTAGATAGAGTAAAAATACCTCACCCTCAATTTTGTGTTACTCCAATGTCAGGAATTAATGCCAAAGTTTTGACAGACCCTAAATAAAAACAAACAACAGACAAAACAAGCAAACAAACAATCAAACAAAATCCCCAAGCTCTTTAGTTTGCTTCAGTTTCTTCCAACCTTGCAGCAATGTGAGTTTTCCTTATGGTTGGGGGGGAAAATGAACAGTTACCATGGAAATTGCCACAAATCTTTTTCTTTCAGCCTCCTTCAAGCTACAGAGCACGTTTATAAAGACACACATAGAATCTACTTGTCATTAAAGAACTTAGGCAGCAACAGAACTACGTTTTCCCAAGTTTTACAACGTATTTCACAATAATTTGCTCTGCTCTCATTCTCATTACAGAGGCAATATTAGAATGATAATGACTTACATGCTCTGTCATAGTTTACTACTCTGACCTTTTCAGTATTCTGCCTTTTGAAAGCTTGACAGGGCCACCTCTCCTGCTCACTTTAACATGGCAGAGAGCTGGGACCAAGGAAGGAAGAGGATAACAGCAACAGACACTCTGCCAAATTCTCTTAAGCTTTAAATAAGCTTCCTGTAACTCATCATTTCAGGGGAGTATTTAAACAGATTTCCTGTCTTTCTCCCAGCACTTTGTGTCCCTAGAGTTGCCCTGGTCATCCAGAACAATGGCTTACCCACAGCAGGTGCACTGGGGAGTGAGAGGTGTACACCCACACTTTACTACTTGAATATCAGTTTGGCCTTTTGAATTATTCATCAGCTCAAGAACAAAGTCAGATTTTGGTCCCAGATGATCAGACGTCTGTTTTCTCAGCATGTAGAACTTTTTTGTTGTTTTTTTTTAATGTGCCATCACAGACCCCAGGCTCATCCCCTTAGACATATGCAACACTTACTTTATTTTGTAGGATAGCAGACTTTTTTCAGCTGCATTTCCTGCTGCCAATTCCCCTATAAATCATCAGGAGAGTGAAGGAAGCTCCATAGGGCCAATGCAGAACCTGCTGCACAGGTGTGGGGTCACAGGTAGACATGCCTGCATTCCTCACTCCCTCATTTCCTAAAGAGTCAGAGAAGGGTCCTGAAGAGAGTCACCGTCAACTCTCCTTTCCCTTGTGTATCTCTCCTAGTGGTACAAAGCCATATCCTTCTTATAATTAGGGCACAAAAGGGCAGGAGCCTCTTAAGCCAATGGAAAGTTTGTGATGGAGGAAACAGTTGCAGGGATCAAAGAATCACAGAATTGTTTAGGTTGGCAAAGACCTCCAAGATCATCAAGTCCAACCATTGACCAAACACCACCCTGACAACTAATCCACAATACAGAGGTTTCTGAACACCTCCAGGGGCTCCACCAGCTCCCTGGGCAGCCCCTTCCAACACCTAATGACCTTTTCAGTGCAGAAATGCTTCCCGATGTCCATCCATGGTGTGCACAGTGAATGGAGTTCCTGGTCTCCTGGGACGGCTGCTCCCCATCCCAGCCTTTTGCTGTGCAGCACTGAGGAGCAGCCAGGCTGACAGTAACCTCTGCTTTTAGAGATTCAAAGGGAGCTCTCAGCCTCCTGCTGCTCGACTTGACCTCCCTCAAACACTCCCCTGATGCTGCTCCCTGCCTTCCTACAGCTGAGGTGGGATCAAGCCACTTTCACCCTTTCACATCTCCATCTCACATCTGTCCTCTCCAATATTACTTGCAGGTGTTTTGAGAAGACCCACACACACACTTCAGGCTGCCTTTTTTCCCCCTTTGCACTGCTCTGAAACAGGCTGCCCTGTTTGTTAGACCTGCTCCTCGAGCTCACCACTTCAATAAAATCCAGATGTTTGCCTCTTTCCTGCAGGATCCTCCCCCACTGCCAGCCATGTGCTCTGCACAACACCCTGGCCTGGTGACGGAAGGGTTAATGATCCCCGAGCCTGCTGCTGGAGGATTATTTAGCACACCAGGTGCCTGCTGCACTCTCACTGGCGAGGAGAGCCTGGGAACAGAGATGAATCAGGGCTGCAGCTGTGTGAGAGAGGGGCCTGGGAGCTGGGGAGACAATCGGCATCTCCCTGGGACCCTCTGCTCTTTACACAAACACACAGCATGTGCTGAGCAAAGCCCGGCCAGCCCAGCACTCCCTTTGTGCTTGCACAGCACCGAGGGTCTCACCAGCACCCTCAGAGTCTGCTGGTGTTCAGATTTGGGCAGATGCTCATCACTGCCTTTCACCTGTGGCTTGTGAAGCTGCTCTGCTCAAGTACAAACGCTTGCTGTGGCTGTAGGGAAATAGAAATTTTGCAATGACTTCTAGCTCCTCTTATCTTCACAAGAATCAGACTTCAAGACACCTAAAAGCTCTGATTGCTCGTCTTAGGCCCTCTTCTCCAAGTGCAGCTTCCTCTTCCTTCAAAAACGGTTTGGTTTTGGGGTTTTTTGATGGTTTTTGTGTTGGGTTTTTTTTTTTCCTAAGCAATACATAATTCGATACCATAAGTAACTCCTGAGTTTTCATTTCACACAAGAGTACAAAAAATGTCCCACACAGGAATGCAGGGGAGATCTTCACATGGCACCAGGAAGACTAACTGGAATTGTAAAAGTCACAGGACCAGGTGTCTGTCTTAGGCACCAACCTCAGGCACCAGAAGCTCAAGAGAGAGATGAATCTCAGAACTGTTCCAGGCCAGTGGGACTCCCCATCATCTTTTAATCAGAGTCAGTGGAAAGCTATGCTCTGATCCAATCATGTATGGTTTGATTCGTGCAACTCACAATGTAAACAACAAATAGATCTGTAGGGTTTCAAATAGTTTACCAAAGAAAAGATATTTTTGATAGTGAAAGTATTAAAGGAAAACCAGTATGAAAACCACATTGTACCACTCCCAGGGAAGGAAGGTTTTGATCCATCTCAGCATCTTTCCTGTGCTTAGCTGTATAGTGACAAACTCTCTATCTCTATGAAAGTTTTGCTCTGAATGAGGTAATTCTGTTTTCTCTGGTACATCACCTCTCTCCTCCCAGGGGGTTAAATGTGATACACACAGTGAAGGCAAGGCAGATGTCCCTTGCACGAGTGGTCTCGTTACAGAGATCTCCAGCTCCCCTGCCCTGGAGGTAGGAAAAATTAATTCATGTCAAGAAAACTACAAGTCTTAGAATCATGGACTGATTTGGAGTGGAAGGAACCTTAAAGCTCATTTCATTTCAGCCCCCTGCCATGGGCAGGGACACCTTCCACTATCCCAGGGTGCTCCAAGCCCCATCCAACCTGGCCTTGGACACTTCCAGGGATGGGATGTCACACTTCATCTCCTCTCTTTTCATTTCCTTCCCTGACTAATGATACAAATAATAATTAATATAAAGAAGAAAATCAAAATTAAAAAACCCAAACATTTAGTCCACTGCAGAGGATGAAAGAGCGGAAAAGAGAGTGATGGCACAAGTCCCCTGGGATCTGCACTCCATGCAGAGAACTGTACATATTCTTCCCCAGTGCAGCTAGATGACATTGTAAACACCCTTCTTTTCCATATGTGACACCCCAGAGCAGAGTCACTGCCTCCCCTCTGCCCCCACCTGCTGTGACATCAGCTGGTTTCCCCAGCCTGCAGAAGTGAGGTAGGTCCTCCCTAAAATGTGCTGGTGCAGCTACTACAGGCACGGAGTGAAGCATTCATGGTACACCCTGAAGTAATCCCTAAGTGACTCTTACTGCCCTGTATCCCATACCCAGCTCTTTTTCCTTCTCTGTTCTCTGCTTCATGAGTTTCTTTTCACTTTCCTCAGTGTTTACTGTACTTTGAATAGTTCTGTGGCTACCATCCGTAGGAGAACCATGGGAACTGGCAGGCAATGAATGACTGGCATGCAAAAGGGGTTTTTTGGGTTTTTTCTTTCCCCTTCTTCTTCTACTTCTCCTTCTTGAAAACAACCCTGGCGAGCCATCAGATGAAAAAATCCATTCTTCTGCCAGCTCCTGCCCGGTGCCAGTGTCAGGCTATTTAAAGCTCTCTGAGAAGTGGTTTGGGGAAAGGTAGCACCACAGCAGCATATCGAGCTGCATCTTTCCCCTCCATATTAAAAAAAAAAAAAAAAAAAAAGAAAAAAAGAAAAAAAAAAAAAAAAAAAAAGAAAAAAAGAAAAAAAAAAAAAAAAAAAAAGAAAAAAAGAAAAAAAAAAAAAAAAAAAAAGAAAAAAAGAAAAAAAAAAAAAAAAAAAAACAAACAAAAAAAACCCAAAAAAACCCCAAAAACGAGGTTGCTGAGCTCTCTTTGCTACCAAGCTTGACTTAAGTTAAACATCCAAGCCCCTGACATAAATGTGCTCTGTAGGAATCTGTAATAAGGTACTGCAGTTAAAACTAGCAACTGCATTTTCGATGCGAGAGCATAATCCCCATTGTTACTGGGGAGTCTGGATCTTGCCACAACAGAGGGGGTTTTGTTATATTACATGCCTACCAACCAAGTCCTTTTCTTTTATAGCTCCCCATGGCAGGGAAGGGGGAAAAGAGTGGATTTAAGTTTCCAGGGAGCTGTCGGCCTTTGTAATAAGGTACATGGCTCACTGCTAGTTGACAAAGGGGGTTAGCACCAGAACCGCGGTGAGCTATTCATCCTGCCAGCCAGCTCAGGTGAACGCGGCGCTCGCAGCCAAGAGGAGCGCTCAGCCCCATTCACCCGGTGGCTGTGTAATGCACCACAAGCTGGAAGCTGTTCATCGAGCCAGCGGGAAATTCAGGCGTTCAGCGAGCGCTGGAACAGGAGCTGCCGTGATGGATGGGAATAGCCAGAGCTCGGGAGCTGCGCGGAGAGGCCGGGCCAGGAGCGAGCAAGACAGCGTTGGGGAGAGGCTGGGAGTCACGGGAGGATGGGATGAGGTGTTCCTCCTCTCCTCCTCCCTGGGAAACTGCGAGAAAAAGAGACCAGTTTGATTTATTTCCCATTGTGAACTTCGGGGAAAAGAGCAAAAACTAAGAGCGGAGCACACAAACAAAACAAAAGACTTAACCCTAGGGGAAAGAAAGAAAAAAAAAAAGCCTATTCCCCGGGTAGAAATGTGATACTCCCCAGCTTGCCCACTATCAGCACTCTGAGACCCGCTCCCAGCTGCTCTGCATTCTTGGGTTTCATCACTCCAATCTGAATTACAGGAGAGCGTTAGCACTGCCCGTGCTGCTCCTGCTGCTGCCCTGGTGCTGCCCCTCGGGGCGATGCTCAGCCGCCACCAGAGTGATGCAGCCTGGGCGGGTCAGAGCCCACCAGGAAGCAGAGAACCACAGACACCTGGCAGGACTACCGGCAGAAGTCCAAAAGCCAGGGGTCCCAGAGCATACAAAAACAAAATTTAATTTCTATCAGGATGAAATTGTGTCTTAAATTGGCCAAATAAGAAGTTGTAGCATTTATCCCTTTGGGCTTTTGCTCCACCTGGGGAGCAAACCCATCCGCAGCCCTCTGATCCACCCCAGGAGCCCTGAAGGAACAGAGATGAGAAATTGTCCCGTAAACTAGAGCTGATCAAAACATTTTATCTTGAGATCATGGAATGGTTTGGGATGGAAGTGAACTTAAAGACCAGCTCTTTCTAAGCCCCCTCCCCATGGGCAGGGATACCTTCCACTAGACCAGGTTGCTCAAAGCCCTTTCCAATCTGGCCTTGTTTGGTCACATCCCTCCAGTCACTCTTGACACCTCTGCCTCATTTGGCAGGTCATTAAAAACATGAAGATCACCAAAAATATAAAGTTTGATACATATTAGTAGTTTACAGAAAACATGGCACCCTGCCCTGTATTGAAATAACATCTATTATTTCATTAAATCAAATAACATTATTTGAGGAAACCAAGGCACCCTTGTGTGAAGAGGCTTGCAAAGGAGAAAGGGGGAGTTTGGTAGGAGATGATATTCCATAGGGGGAGTTTGGTAGGAGATGATGTTCCTTGTTTCCACTCAAATGCATTCTAGCCCAGCTACACACTGTGGTACTCAGCACTGTCAGTGCAGCATATGCTCTCAGTGCCAGAGCAAGTCCTGTTAATAAAAGGACAATAAACTGCTAAAGGTCTGCCTGAACTCTCTCCCCACCTGCTGCTCTTCAGGCTTTCCCTGAGGACTGGGAAAAGTATATCTGAAGCTTCAGCATCAGCTCTTCAGTAATTTGGCTTGGCCACCTCCATCTTCCCCAGGATCCTGTGCCAGCAGAGAGGGGCAGGGATCACCTCGGCTGTTCATCCCCACCTGACCCTCCTGCCTCTGCCGTCACAGCTGACCATTGCTACCAGCTCCCCATAGCCCTTCCTGAACAGGGGACAGCAAGGAAATCAGACAGTGACCCAGAGCTGGCAGGGCAGGCAGGAACACAGCTCCAACCCCAGCCCCAAGCCTTGGCTGTGGAGTGGGATTTACATAATAATTAACTCCGGTATTCTTGGACAACTCACTTTCTGTGCAACAACTGCAGATGATTCCCCCGTACACCCTTAAAAATCTGTCTAGCTAACAGATCCAAAAATCCAACACCTGTGTGTCAGCACGAACAGCTGTACACTTGCCACTGCTCCTCTCTCTGCAGAGGATGCCACATGCCAGTTGCTTTACTTAGAGCATGTGGGGAGGCCAATCCATTAGAGAGAGAACACAGCATAATTAAGAAGCAACATGCTTTCTTGTTCCTGCTGCCCTAATTTTATTTTTTTTTAGTTTTTTTTTTTTTTTTAGTTTTTTTTCCTCCCCCTACTTACTTTGTTTAAACAACTCCATCCACTTTATTCTGCTGATCATCAGGCTTGCAGGGGTAGTGAACTTCGGAGGCAGGGTCTGTTTTCCCAAGTTCTCACAGCACTCATCAGCTGGCGTGTCAGGGTGGAGAGGCTTCCAGTTGAACTACATTTTTATCTTTTTTTTTTTTTAATCCCTTTCATTTTCCCCCCCCCTTTCCCTGAGAAACATCCTCAATAAGAAAGATCTTCTTGGAATAAATAACGGGAAACACAAAGAGTGCAGAATTTAAACATGCGCGTTCCGTGTGCCGTACGATGGCAACAAATGATTACATCCACCCTGAAACATCCACACACGGTCATGTTTGTTTTCATTGCATTCCAGATATCAGTTGCAATCACTCTATATATATTTCTTTCTCTCTCCTGCTTTGTGTGTGAGTGTCTGTGTTCCCTTTATACACGGAACAGAAGAAACATTTTGCTAAACTAAGCTTTATCTTCAAAACCTGTGCTCCGGCAATGCACGCCATGTATAAAAATGCAAGCTAAAAAGAGGGTTTTAAATCCATTTGGAGCCATAATGTGAATTTATCTTCACATGAATAATTTGCACCAGTATTCCTAATTTGGCAAGCAAAGAGTGCAGCATAGCTTCACAAGCCACAGTACCTTTGTGCTCTTAATCCTCATGGGGCTACCTATACTTGTCTTTCTGTACATTGGATCGCTGCTAGTGGAGGTCTGAAAAGCATCTCCAGCAATCTTTAATTCATGTGATTAAAAATTCAAAAGAAGCCCTTGTACCAGCTGTTAAACTATGTTAGTAAGCTGTAATTCAGAGTTCAAATCCCAGCAAATTGAAGGTTAGGTTAACAGGATCATTCAGTGGAACTGCATTATATCGTAGCAACTAGAACAGTAGGTGGACTGTTTTATACATGCTCATTTGCAGAAGATAAACTAAGGATGAGCAAACTCAGAGCACTGCAAACCTTGCCTTGGATTTATTTTCCCCCCTTTCTCTTTCTGTGACATGATTTTTTTTTAGAGCCTGGCAGATGAAACCAACTGTGGGTTTTGTTTAATCTTTGCACAGATAGGAGCAGAATAAAATCAGCATGAAGTGTTTTGTTTAAGATTATCTGGAATCTGAGCAATGCGTTTTTCATCTCTGAGACTAATTAGTTTAAATATTACAAAGGTGAAATGAGTTTGATGGTCTTAAGTCTACTGTTCATTGTCCTTCAGCAAATACAGAGAAAGTATATGAGAAAAGAAATCCACCTTATTTAGCACAGTTTGATATGGTTATTCTGTGCTCAGACTGGTTCCAAGGTAAACTTGCAGAAAGTCTGGAAGAATCAACCTTAAGTGCAAGTAAGGCTGTAAGTCTTATGAATGATTACAATTATTATTTATTATTAACACCACAATAGTCATTAGTCTTCAGCTGAGACTGAAATGCTGTTGTGGAGAGTGTTGCATTAAAAAGTGACATTATTTGCTCTACAGTGCTTACAGGCTCTGCAGCTTTACAGAGCTTGCAGGGAGAAGGTGAGAAACAGGATGTAATATCATATTTAGTTTGCAGATGGGGAATTATGGCACAAAGTGTCTTTCCCAAAACCACACAGGAAGTGTGCAGAGCTAGAAGCTGAATCCTGATCTCCTGGAGGCTTTAACCAAAATACCATCCTTCCTGTCTATTGAAAGGATCACATATTATATAGTAGGCTGTAAAGCAGACCCTTAAGGAGCCCAGACTTTAGATGTGGTCCTGTGTCTGTGTTACCCAGCAAAACAATTAGCCCATTTAAAATATCCTCTTAAAGTCTTGAACTCCAGGATCTTAGAGGTGTATTTCAACCTTAAAAATTCTATGATTCACTCCTGTGTTTCTGGTGAATTTGCTACGGTGGGTTTTGTACAACAAAGGGAAGATGGAAAAGGAGACAAAGTGGTGGGAAAGGCTAGGAAGGGTTGATAACTTGCTCAGGGTGGCAGGAGGGAGAGGGGCAGCAGACTTTTGTGGTTACAGGGTAATACGGGGGGACAAAGCTTCCCAATAAAAGCAGTCAGGCAAACTATGTCTTTCAAATTAAGAGGAAAAGATGCTAAAGGAGAAAAAGTGCTGAGGATAAGAGCATCAGGGATTCTGGTAGAGGCAAAGGTGATCTGAAGAAACAGGTGAGGAGAAACTTGGTAGGAAAAAAAAACAGGAGTTTTAGGACTACAGACCTCCTGTCAAAGCATAGGAATTTTTGCATAGGTTGCAAAAGAATCAAAAATTTTAAAATATATTTGCAATTTTGCCTTCTTGCTGTTGGTAAGATACCACCCAGTGAAAGCCCCAACAAACTTGTTGCCTTTCTAGGGATGTACTGACAGGTTGGAAGAAAGAAGACATCTGCTTTTGCATCTTTTGGCTGAGACGCCTACGATCTTTGATTGAGCAGCTCCTTTTAATTTCCCACCTGAGACAGCATTTCCTCCTGAAAAAACTAAAAGTCCTGGCCATTCTTCCCAATAAAGGTCTTCAAATAAATTTATAAAAACCAAACCAAACCAAACAAACAATTAAAAATTGCTTGTGACCAGCATGATTGCCTGCATGTGGATGATGTGTGGTTGGTTGAAGCCATTAAAACCCTTCAGTGACAAATCCCTCCCACTGTGGGTCAGATGTCGTGTCTGTACACATGGCACTCCCCAAACAATTTTAATGCTACATCAAATGCAGTGTTTAAAAATAACTTTGTCTAACCAAGGACTGAGTGAAACTTGTGAAGGACTTGGCTTCATAATTTAGAGTCATCATCATCAACAGGCTTTCACTTGGATAGCACCTTTCATTCAAAGATCTCGGAACACTTAATTTAATTAAGCCTTTCAACAATGCCATAATGCAGCCAAATGTTATAATAACTGCTTGTAGAGGTTTGAATCTGAGACAAAGAGAGGTTAAACGAGTCTCCCAACGTCCCAGAACGAATTAATAACATTGCCTAGAAGGGGCTGCAAAGCCTCCCTGCAAACCATGCTGCTTTTCTCCTTTCCCACCCTGACACGGGTGAGTTTCTCTGCCCACCGGGCTGTGCTGAGGGTGCCTCTGGAATTCTCTCTGTTTCCCAGGGAGCCTGGGAGCAATCTGTGTGAGAAACAAGCAGCGATTGTTCAGCAGGGTTAGCTGCACCCAGAAAGGGAAGGTGGTAATGGGAACGTCGTCCCCGCAGAAAGAAGATGAGAAAAGGTCTCACAGTGCTTTCCTCCACGCCACCACTTCCTCTGGGTTACCTTGGGAAGTGGGATTGTTTGCTGTTTTCCCATGGCTGAAAGCTGTGAGATCTTTTATGGTGCATTAGTGGTCTCTCATAATCTGAGTACAAAAAGCCACGGCTGGGAGAGCACAGTCACCTTAGCCCCGTGTGGGGAATTGCCTCAGCCCTGAGGGAGGAACATCCTGTCCTTGTACTGGCAGAAAACGCTGCACTCTGACTTTTTCTAGGAGGTCCCTTGCATTCAAACGCTGTCTCGTCCCGATTCCCTTAGCCTGGGAGATCTGAGCAGCATACAGGCTGCAGTGGTATGGCTCCAGGCCATACAGCACACACTAAGCATTACCATATGTCACAGAGGCAGCTAGACAAAATCTTCCCTGCAATGTGAAGAGCAGCGCTGGATCCATGTGCAGCTCCACTAGTTAAGACCAAACAGCAAAGGTTTTGTAAAACAAAATCGCTTTGGTTTACTGCTGAGCGTCAGCAGCTGCTTTCAAACTTACAAATGCATTTACTTTCTACAGAACATAAATGAAAAGCAATTGATTTCCGAGCCACCTGCCAAGACCTGAGACAGGTATTTGTTTTTTCCCAGGCGTTGCTGCAGGGTTTAAATGCCCACAACCCACAGGGGGAGTGACCACTGGAACACTGGGACCTGCAGCTCCCACCCCTGCTGCTGAAGGAGAGCTGGATCTCACGGATGTGAACTGCCCCAATCTCTGCAAGATTTGCCATTTGTTACACACAGGATTTCCCTGGCATGGAGAAGCTCCAGGATTAAATATTTGGCCCTTTTGTTCTGGGGACTGGCAGAAGGGAGGGGCACTGCAGGGGATGCATCATGAACAGGGAAAGAAAGGCCACATTCTATATTCTATATTCTCCCAACTCTACAATCTCATGAACACAAATATTTAATGCCTGTCCCAGCCCCATATTTATAAATGGCCATCTATTATCTGCTTCCAGTGGCTCCAAATTAAGTCATCTCTGTGGCTTGATGCCACTCACTACTGACATGATACCTTCAATGTGAGGGTAAGATAGTTATTTGGGCTAATTTCCTAGTGGTAAAGCCCTGTGTAATTGAACAGTGTTGAAAACAAATGAGGTTGGGCAGAACTACAAATGAGGTCTGTGTTGCTGATGGCACCCATTTCACCAGGCCATCTAACCAAAGCCCAAGCTCCAGGAATAATATGATGCTTCAAAACATCGACTTTGGCTTTTAAAAACAAGTTCCCATAATATTGAGAAGTTCAAAATGTGTTTACTGCAGAGAAATCAAAAGACAAAGAACAATTCCAATTGTATTTTTGAAATCTAATTATTTGAAGCATGATCTTGGAACGTTGGGAGCTGAATGCAACAGTGTAAATTACACACAAATTCCTACAAAAAGGAAATTATGTGGGTTTAAATGACAGTATAATGGCTTAAGCTTATTTATATTAATTAAGCACATCAAAATAATATGTGACTATTAATATATAAAACAACATTAAAATATAAGAGCTGTTTTCTCTTAAAGGTTAAATGGTCTTGATTCTTTGCATGTGCAAATGACTGTCATTGTCATTAATTTCCGTCATCTTTCTTGCTCACATTTCTTGGAAATGCAAGGCTGGGCAATTTTAGCATGCAAATTTAGCTTTAAACTCTTTGCCATGAGACCTGGGTCTCAATAGGACCCACACAGGTAAAGCAGAGCCTGCAGGAGAGCCCTCAGCACTGTGCACTGCCTAGCTCATCTCACAGGCTCTATGGAAGGCTCTGAGCTCTGCAGATATTTTCATCCTGCAACAGTTCACAGTCCTTACAGCAGACAGCAAAACTCGCATCTTAAATTTATCTTAATGAGCTGAAATCTGTGGCCCTAATTGGTATACACATGGCGTGGTTTTAGTTACAAGATAAACAATTTACTCCAGCATCAAGGAAACATCGGTTAGGATTTTACAAGGCTCCCAAAAATGTTTGATAAACCCACCCTTCTGTTTGTTGCAACAGCTATGGTAAAATAAACTCCAGCACATCCCGTGGTGGCCAGGCTGAGCTCTTTGTCTCAGCCCTGCTCCCACCCAACGCCCACCAGCTTCGCACCCAGCTCAGCCAAAACACCGCCTGGGCTCCTACAGGTGTCACATTTTTTTGCTCCCCCCAGTGACCAGTTCCACTGCAATTGGACTAAAATAATATCTCCAAAAAGCAATGTGCTGGCATGGCTGAGAACATACATATAAGGCCACCGAGGTCCGCACAGCAAGGATTGCACAATAACCCATTAAAATAAACATTTGCAACCACAGATAGCTGGACTGAAATCTCTGCTCTGATACAAATAACATCTGGACAACTTTTGTATGCATCTTCCAGCATAAAACACCCTTGAGAAAAAATAGAAGGCAAGCTAAAAGACAAAGGACCACTAAAGATTTTATTATGCTATGGGTGTGGTGCCATAAATTTGAGGGGATTCAGGCAAGAGTTGCCAAGCTTGAATTTAAACAGCATGTTGTTTTTAAAAGTTGTAACATTAGTGACGAACAAGTCAGTATTCTTACATAATTAATCCAGTGTGAAATAGAGTGACTGGAAGACATCCAGTGGTTTAAAAATAACTCAATCATCTTTAAGATCCACAATACTATAGGATTTAACATTAAGGCACAGGAAGTGAAGGCATCTTGGTACGGAGCATGCTGTTTCAATTCCACCAAAGCTTTACGAACTCAGCTTAACCAAGCTCACTGTACAACAGCCCAGAGCAACACAAAGCCAGTGAGGTTCCTCTCGAGTGGATCCCAGGCTTAAGCACCAGGATTTTTCCCTCCACCAGAAAGAATCGTCTCTGGCTGGAGGTGCCATAAAGAGACAAAAATAGGAGTGCTTTTTTTTGCAAAATGGTAATCCTTAACTGGGAAGACTGAGAGAAAAGACAAAGATATGCGGGGAAGGTAATGAGTGTCTTCAGAAGATGTGTAATCATGGGTTGGAGTTGAATGGACTTTAACATCCAGGGTTATTCCTCAGTGGTGTTTCCAGCTGGCAACAAGCACAAGGGAGTGCAAACTGGAGCCACAGCCTGAGTGGAGCTCGGTGTAATGATAAAGAAAAACAGCCAAACAAAACCCTCCTTCAACCTGAAGGTGCCACGTACGTTTGTAAACCGAGGGCCTGATTCTTTAAGTTATTCCCACGAGAATCTCCGGCAAACCACCTGTAAAAGTAAGATATGTTATAGTCACTGCTCCTGCAGGCCAGATAAATTCCAGTTAAAGGTACCCTGGCCATGAACTAGATTATTTTTAAGGTCTCTTCTAACTCTGTTCTGCACCCTTATATGTCCAAAACTGGCCCTTCTTGGAGAAGCACTTGACACACCCTGCTCACTCTGAAATCACAGGAGGCACCAAGCACTTGTCCCAAGTGAATTTCCATATCCGAAGCATCATAGGCCTGCCCAAAACCCCAAGTCTGCACAAGGATATCATGTTTCTTGCATCACAGAAGTTGGTGGGGGTCCAGAAGAAGCTAAACCCTTTATTTGAAATCTGCTTCCAGAAAGCTGCTGGTCTGGATGAAGATCCAGCCAATTTTGAACCATGAGTGATGTGTGATGGTGCTGAGCCAGATTTTGGCCAACTCCCCAATATCTGAGTCTAGTTACAAGCAGAGAACCTGTGTCACCTGGGGCCACCAGCCTGGAACCACCCCCATGGGTCTATCTGGACACCTCAATGACATTTTATTATCCACTGCATCATCCCACTGTAAAAACCCACCAGAGCCAGGTTTGTTCCAAAGAATATGTGAATTCCCAATAAAGGGAAATAAAGCCTAAATCAGTGGTAGAAGGTGACTCTTCCTCAGCAAAGCATTCCCACTTTCCCTGGCTTGACATACAGGATGAGAGCAAATACATCAAAACTATAATCTTGAATGATCAAAATAAATCACATACAATTGATTTTGACTAATGTAAAACTAACTGAATACATTTCTGGAAACAGTAGTTATGAATTAATAATAGTGATTAAGATGAATTAAATACACAGACTAAATTCTTCCCTACAACATGCTGACTTCCATGGAAACTGTGCGTGCACTTAGGTAGGGCTGAGTCTAGCAAGTTAATTTTGAATTATTTTTATCTGTTGTTTCAAAGTAGTTTGTTAAAAAGAGTTTATGTGACTAAATAACATGCTGTACCTATCAATGTTTATTGAGCTTTGACTATCATTTTCTCAAATTAACAGTGTATTTGCTTAACTATGCAAAAAGTGGCTTTGTGAAACTCATTACTGCAGGACTGCAGCAAGGCTTGACTAAACAAGTGTGACTCAGAACAGTGTCTTCATTTCAGTGGATAGGGTCACATTCCAAGAATCATTAATCTCATCTCCTGTTTTGCACCTTGTTCCCATTTAGCTATCATGAAAAGTCAAATCCACAAATTCTCCCTCCTCTCTGATAGTATTATGCCCCAAATCTGACCCAGAAATATGATGATGACTAAAATTAATTCATATTTTTGTTATATATTTCTCTTTCTATAAGCCTTCCCTTCTCAAAAATAAATATACTTATATGTAAACACATATTTTTATATGTATTTTATTTCTGTGTGTATATACATGTGCATTTTCTCATATGTATTTGTCTGTCTCTATAACAGATTAATTCATTATGACAAACTTGTTCCTGGACTAGAAACTGTGTGAAATTTAGAAAAATGGAGTAAATTGAAATGCACCACATGGCATTTCCTATGAGGATTTACAGAAGTACGTTTGCAAAAGAGAAAAGATTGTCTCAAGTTCAAGCCAGTCAGGTGGAAAAATGGTGTTTAAGACTGGGCATGAGGACAGAAAGAAGGAAAAATCTATGGCTGTGGAAGTAAATACAAAATGCACAGCATTGCCATAAGGATTTCTGGAAAGGTAGCATGTGTCAGGTTAACCTGGTACCAGTTCAGATTAATTCTGATGAGAACATCTGAAAGGAGGGACTTGCAGGTGAGCAGAGGAGAGCCTGTAGGTGTTATCAGAGGAGATTAAAGGAGCTGGGCAAGCTCAGTCTGATAAATCAAAGGCTAAGATGCAGTTTGTGTCTATAGATAAACCAGTGGGGTTAAAAGAAGTGGGGAGAAGATTTGTAATGAACCCAAATATGAATGGATATCATCTGGAAATTAATGAGCTTTGGGAGAAACCTGAGAAAGGGACCTGCAGTGTGAACCGCCCCACTGCTGGCCCTCAAGAGCGTGGGGATGAGGGATGGAAGAAAACAGCAGCCCCAAAAGCTGCTGGAGATGGAGCTTGACCAATCCACAAATGGGATTATGAGCTGTGAGAGTGACCCAGTGCTCAGAGGACTCCTGCTGATCCCATCTTGTTAACTTTTTTTTTTAAGGATGAATGCATGAATTTTTAACATTTACCAAAAAAAAAAAAAAAAAAAATAAAAAAGCCTAAGTGACAGAGTTTACCAAGAGTGACTAAATCAAAATTTTCCCATCAAAATATTCCCCCTAAACATGGAAGGCTTTGAGGTGATCTAATTGTGGCGTTCCAGTACCTGAAGGGAGTCTGCAAGAAAGATGGGGGAGACAATTTACGAGAGGTTGGAGTGACAGGAGAAGGGGGGATGGCTTCAAACTGACAGAGAGGAGGTTTAGACTGAATAATGGGAAGGCCAGAAGGCACAGGTTGCCCACAGAAGCTGTGGCTGCCCCTGGATCCCTGGAAGTGTCCAAGACCAGGTTGGACAGGGCTTGGAGCAGTCTGGGAAGTGGAAGGTGTCCCTGCCATGGCAGAGTTTGTAACAAGATAATCTTTAAGATCCCTTTGAACTCAAACCATTCTACTATTCTATGATTGCTATAAAATATTTTCTTTTCAGTAGCAATTTCTCCCTAAAATTTGTTTCTTGAGGCTCAAGGCAGAAGCCAGGATGTCTGGAAGAGATGGGGACATTTATGCCTCCCTGCCACTGGCTGGCCTTCTCCAGAGAGCTCAGGACATGACTGGGTCAGGGTTGGTCTCTCTATCTGGTGATTGAACACCTCTTGATCTCACCTCTTGCTGGATCCTGATGGCAAACTATGTGGTGTCTCTCTGCTGGATGCTAACAGGAAAATGTTTCTTCATCCATAGGGACATACCAGTCCTCCTTTTTGCCACAGACTGGACAAGAACAAGGTCTGGTTCATGGCGAGGGCATTTGGGATTATTTCTTGGAGGCTCTGATGGCTCTTCTCCATAGGAGCTGAAAGAACGGGTTGGGCAAATGTTGCTCCATACTCATAGCTGCTCTTACCTTAGGCCAGCTGGGTGCACCAGATGCTCTAATTAGCAGACCATATCAGAACTTTCCTGTCAAAATTACTTTTCTAATAGAAAATGTCCTCTCAGTGAAAAGGAAAACGATGTTTGGCTTGAAGAGTTTTCTCTCTGTGTCACTAAAATACAGCTTTCTTTTTAACTGGTTAAATTTTTTCAAATCAATTTCAGTTTTATCAGCAACTTAAATTGTGAATTTCTAAAAATATTCTATTTTTGGAAATCCTTTCATATGAAAAATGTTGTGGTTTTCAATTTTCATCCAAGAGTTGGATTAATTTCTTTTCTAAAACCAGAAAATATGTAATGGGCAGGGATTTCCACTTTCTAGCCTGCCATGGCTTTTAGTGGTATTATTATAATTAGTTATTTTCATTCCTTTTATGTAGAACCATTCATGAATATCCTAAATTGTAGCAAGGAGTACGCACAAGTAATTTTTTAAAGCACAGGGCAATGAAAAGTAGAATAATATTTTTTAACAGAAAAAAACAGTAAATTAAAAGTTTGGTTTGAGATCAGAACTTGTACACAAGTGAATTTACTGGACAGGGCAGAATGTATTTAAAGTAAGGCTTTACAGTGAAATAATGAGCCTGGAAATAACTAAACGCATTTAAATGTTCCCAGTGGTCTCAACTTTGAGAGCTGCTAACATGTACCATAAAGAGAATTAAACTTGGCCCTTGGTCCTCAAGATGGTGGAAGTTCTCCCATACAATTCCTAGATGGATACAAACTGCATCTGACACAGAAGTTTGCTGCTGATTGAGGCTGATGACAAATTAGAGGCCAATGACAAATTAGAGAGAAACATCCAACATAAAATAATCTGCAGTTTTCAGGACCCTGATTTTGATTGCTCCTTGGAAACAGATAAGAGAGAAGTTTGCAACAGCCTTGACCTGGTGCTTGCAAGTAGACAGAATGAAGGGAATTGAAACCACTTGGAATTGAAATTTTTAACCCTGACCTGGGATTTAGATGCCAGGGTTTGAGACTCCTATGTGAACGAGTGAAACAAATCCAGGAGGGAGTCCCCAAATGCAAAAGGCACATTCAGAATGAGGGACAGGTGTGTTGTGGGTGTCTCAGATGTTACTCCAAGTACCCACCATGGGAGCCAGTGACAAGCCAGGTGTTGATACTACATCTGGATTCCCCTTAGCAGAACATCTGTCCTGCAGTGGTTCAGTACATAGTGTATGAAGTCAGACATGATGGTCCTGGAGCAGGCTGATAGCTGGCATTAACATATGTGTATTTATAATTTAAGTTTCTGTAACTCTGTGAGTCCACAGGTTAGATAGATTTAGGCAAAATACATGTGGTTTTAAGCTGAAAGCACATAGTTGAAACATTTGCTGCTGAAATATTTCCTTTTCTCATCAGAGCAGCATTCATCTATGGTATCTCTGAATAAAGGTGATTAGTAGCACTCAGAGAAAGGACACTCCATGCTGACACTGGTTTTGGTATAAACTATTCACTGAACCTGATGTAAGCCAGGAGCTGGTGTTACCATGGTTTGTGCCCAGCAAAGAGGAGAAGCTGGTAGAAGACTAAACATCTTTAGAGGATGAACCAAATTTCATAGAATCACAGAAGAAGCCTTGAATGGTTTGGAGTGGAGCAGATGTTAAAGATCTCCTCATTCCACCCCCTTGCCAAGGGCAGGGACACTTTCTCCTACCCCAGGTTACTCCACACCCCATGTCTTGGACACTTCCAGGGATCCAGGGGCAGCCACAGCTTCTCTGGGCAAGCTGGACCAGGGCCTCACAAATCTTTGAGCAAAAAATTTCCTCCAAACATCAAACCTAAACCTCCCCTCTTTTAGTTTAAAACTCTTCCCCCCTGTCCTGTCACTGTATGCCCTTGTAAAAGTTTCTGGAGTAATGGGCGAAGGGGAAAAGTAGAAATGAAAATAGTCCCCAGGATAGAGAGGAAAAAAAAATCCTAGGTACTATATTGCCTTCAACATTTACAGTGGGAAGCCACATGAGTCACCCTGTAGCATCCCCATATACATGTTAAATGTTCTGCCCTTAACCTTTGCTGAAATCAGAATGAAGGGAAAAGCTTCAGTCCAACCATTAATGGGAAAAGTGATTATTTGCCTTTAGAGAAGATACCCACTGAAAAATGATGACATTATGTGCTCTTTACAGGGATGCTGCAGCTTTTATAGATGCTCTTGGTGCAATTCATTTCTGAGAACTGCATGTGAGAAGGTTTTACCACTATCATTACACAGAAGTGCTATGGCTGGGCTGGGAAACCTGCAGCATCTTTGGGGTTGCATCCCCTAAATGCAGCTGAACAACAGCTGAAGTTCAGCTGAAGGCTTGGTCCTGAGAAGAAATTATAAGATTGTTTCCACCTGGCTGAAAATGAAATCTGAGAGCTGTGGGCACTGAAGGTACACAAAGGGAAATGAACTTGGCTTGGGAATTAGGCCCTGGGGTTTGCAAATCAAACCAGCCACTGAGCCTGCATCAAAGATTTCAACAGCATGGCACACCTACTGCTTATGCCTGTGCAATCCAATGCTTTGTTTCTCTGAAATAATACAAACACCCTATGTTTGTGAATTATCTAAATCCAAGCTTAAAACTGCATATATGGCTTATATTTAAAACTACCCAGGAGAGCCATGTAGCTCTTACTAAAGTGATATTTTTTGAAAACATAACTTCACTAATTACTCATCGTTAATAACCAGAATAGGGCATTTTTCCCTGCTGCAACACTGACATTTTTTACACTCTCAGTTTTCACTAATACCAAAGTCTAAACTTGCTCAGCGCAGCTAAGAGGAAATATTTCATGGGATATCAGCTTTTTGGCAGCCATTGGATTTGTGTACCCATCAAAACTTCATCTTCTGAGAAGAGAAAGAATTAAGAAAAAGTCATTTACCCAGTTAATTCTGTAACTATCGATTTCAGTGTAAACCCCTTCCTCTTTATAAGATTAATTTAGTTCTTCCCATGCCCCACAGAAAAATCTTGTGCCCAGAGAAAAGCTGCTATGAAAGGGATACAAATGAATCTACTTAGATAATTGTAATTCCAGTCAGACACTGGCACCATGTAGTTCATGTTTTATCATAAGAGATCAATTTCTAAGAGTTAGCCATCAGTCTAAAGAGCACAAGACAAAATTTCACCCCCGGGACTGTAAAGAAGGCAGGGTTGACTCCAGTCAACGAGATTGTACCTGGGACTTGTAAGATCTTTGAATAAGAGAGATTTTTTGCACTGTGAGAGTAAAAACATTTCCACCAGTCTCGCGGAGTTAGCGTTGAACACGTGTTTTTCTATAAAGTGAGGATGTCTTGCCCCTGTGGTCCATCAGTGATGGGTAACCAAGCCAGCAGCCACGAAACCCTGAGCGCTGCGTTACAAATGCCTGCCCTGCATTTGAGAAGTAACATCAAACAAAAACCTCACCAGTTTCATGTATTTTTGTAGTGGAATCACAGCACAAGGATTTCCCCCCTCCTCTTTTTTCTAATCAAAGACTGATTAATTAATTCTCATTATCTCCATCTCTGTCACAAAGATAGCATGGTGACGCTGTCAGAAAGCTGTTGCAGTTTGCCTCAGGCATGGCTGTAATTTGGCGGTGGTTGAAGCGATCACTCGCTATTTTTGTGGGTCTCATCACCCCCATGTCCACAAAAAACACTCTCAGACAAGAGCTGTGTGCTCCAGTAGTACGGAAATAGGTGGTAAAACCAGTATGAGCCTCACTCTGCCCAACCTTCAAATGAAAAGAGCACAAGAGAACAACTCGCAGCCTCAGATATTCCCACAATTGCACCAAAGGCAGTGTCAGACCAAGTCAGGAAAGGAACCAGCTCAAAAGGGGAAGAAAAAGCCCTTTTCCACAGCAAAATGTATTCAGGGAAAACTTCTCTGCAGCTGCTACTATTGGGACAGAGGGAAGAGTGAACAAACCCTCTCTCCCAGCAGACTGCAGGGCAGCTCCCACTGAAAGGGACCACATGAGGAAACAGTGCTCACCACAGCCCCATCAGGGTGAGCTGGGGCAACACCACGGCTGTGGGAGGACCTGGAGGATGGCTCATTACTGGCAGTGGGAGCTGAAAGCATCCATGGACAATTGGAACCACATGGCACCAATCCCCTCCAAGCCCAAGGTTAGCGCTGATCCAGCTTTCAGCCCAGCGAGCTACATAAACCAGACGAGGTGCAGTGAACAATGGCTCGTGCGGGTGTCCCAGTTTCCACCAACAATGTCAGCCCCACTGGTGCTGACTCAATTTGTTCCCATCCTATGCTCTTTAGCTGCCTCTGGCAGCTTTATTTCTCACACTCCTTTACCAAGTGAGCGTTATCCAACAGCAGCGCGATGCGTTGGCGCCCGGGAGAATGCGTATGAAGCTCTGTATTCAGAACATACCTCACAATTCCAGGTTTGAGGGCTTCTCCTCCTCTTCCCAGCCCTTCTGGCTCAGTTCTGGCATTCAGCTCAGAGCATGACATCTTCCCACACCGCTGTTCTGTAAAGCAAAAGGAACCAGCAATACCCATATATCACATTAACAAAGAAATGGCTAAAAATGGATATTTATCCTATATATACATGTACCTGCCTTTTATATAGAGCTGTGCTACATCATCTTTAGTGTAGAAGTAGCAACGTACTCAGAGCAAATAAAATAAATATATGTCTGACCTCAGTGAAAAAGAAAATCTTCTTTCTCAGTGTAACATACTGTAACTTGAAGTTTGCTCTCCCAGCATTATTTGTTTAATAGAAATATTTTCTGTACCACCTTGTTCTGGCAGAAAGTCAGAATTTGCATTTATATGAGGTAGTTTATCAAATATAACATACAGAAGTCTGTTAAGTACACATTGCATTTTGTTTGTGAGAAAATCTGTTTGTATTTAATGTAGTTTTTAAATTAACCTTAATGAAAGCTTCTGAAAATTGTTGTTCTAAGCATTTGAAATATGCAACAAGAACTAGTGGAAGACATAAACATGTTTTCCATTATATGTTATCAGATAGTCCAAAATTACTACAAAAAGAATGTGGGACTATGTTAAATTAGAAAGATAAGCAAGCATTTAGTTAAAAGGCAAAGGTCTTTAGAAGAGTAAAGCATCTGACAGTTAACCCCAACATCTTGTGATCTCCTACCAAGTGCAGGACAGCACTCACAGAATACAGTAGGATGTTTTAACCACATCCATGGCTAAGAGAGAACAAAAAAGAAGTCGTGTCTCACAGAAATCCCGTGGTGGGTGTTTGTTCAGTCAATATTTACAGAGTGGTAGCATGGACATGGCCATTTTTAAAGATCTTACTCAACCACTATCAAATATGGTCTGCCCACAGTATTTGTTATCTTTTGAAAAGTACCAAATGTATGAGCTTTCCAAACGGCCTTACAAAAGAAATAAAAATGTATAATCCCTTCAATTATCAAAATAGCATTTTTTATTGTCTTCTGCTGTCTGCTGATTTAATTTTGTCCTTTGACAGGGTACTTTCTGTTGATAGTCACAGGGGTGGCTTCATGGAGAACATAATGTAGGGACCAAAAATCCCATTGGTATTATGGCTTTCTTCCCATCTTTTCCTCATATATCCAATTAAATGTATTAGAAAGAATAAAAGGGTATTGTAGAAAAATTGCCAAACAAGGACAGGCATCAACAAGACATTTAACATATCATGTGGGGAGTGAGGCAAGCAGTACCTAAGTAGCTCGTGGAAGAGTTGTTGTTACAATAATCATTCAAAAAGCAGCAATAAAACCATCACTGGTAATGATCAAGTAAGGGAAGGAAAATCTGACTAACAACATTGTCTTACTATTCTGGTAACCCTTTGCATAGAGAATATTTAGTCAAATCAGGTTTTAATCAGGGCGATATTTTTCTGGAAACTCTTCCTTCCCAACACATTCTGGCATTTAACCAGTGCTGGAATACCATTCCCACAGCAAGTCTCAAGTCAAGCTTCATTTTCATAATCAACTGCTCTGGAAAACAGGGAAATCAAAGGGCTTTTCTCAGAACACCATTAACTTCTGTGAAAGATAAAAATGGGAGCAATACCCAGTTACTGACCAGTTTTCAAGAAGTACAGTTCTAAGCTCCAGGTGCTGGAATTATGCCCAAATCTGTCCAACATAAGGGCCACCTTATGAAGCTGCTCTTTGACTTCCTTTCACTTATATTTTCTCACTAACACACTGGAAAATTGGATCATTTTCAATTTTACTTTTGAGCAAAATATAGGCAGGTCAATCCAGCTGTCATCTAGGTCGTGGAATAGTGGAAATCCTGTTTTGGATCACGTCCTCAGTGTCTCGTTTAAAGGGAATGATTTCCTATAACTGAGTTACAGATTGTTGTGCTCGTAGGGTGGTCACAGAACTCCAGCTCTGCTTTGCATTAAAAGTGGAATTTTTAATAGCCAGGGAGGAAAAAGGAGAAAGAATTGAAAAGTTGCAGTATGAATATTATGCAGTAGAGACCGACCCTAAATGCCAGGCAGACGCATTGCCTGTCTTGTCCAGGGATTCTGGGGTTCTTCTCAGTTATATTAGACAAAGGGTGGGCTGGAAACAGAAAGTTTGGGAGAGCCAGCCTCCCAAAGCTCTCCACCCTTTGACTTTCCTGAGTTTCCTTGAAGGTTGTCAACCAGACATTTACAGCTGTGAGAAGCGACAGAAGCTCTTGGATCTTGCAACTTCCACATTAAGAGGAGAGAAACCCTAAAAATTCCTACATTTTGCACTTTTGGCTTTCTAGCTGAGCCTGGAAGGTTTAAAGGGCTTGACTCAGTTTCCCATGTTTGCAGGCTTAGCACTGCAGATGGGATGGGGGATGAAGAGAGCTGTTGTAGGAATGCTGAGAAGCCAGACTGGGCGAGGGCAAGACCTCGGAACAATAGCAAAGAGCTTGGGGACATCTTCCACAAATAAGAAAGTTCTTGGCATGCACCACAGCCATGCTTAGGAAAGTTTTCTGAGCCTTTCCTAAATAGCTAAAGGAGATTCTTTTCAGGCTTTTTTTTTAAATTATTATTATTATTTTGAGAGCTGGAATGAACAGAATTTGTAAATTCTTTCGGACGCTGTGGGGAGAGAGATGGAACCAAGCTTTTGTGGATAGGCCAAAAGATAATTAAAGCAATTATATACTGCAAAGGAATATGTTATGCTATTCCTAAAGGAAGACTTTTGGCCAGATAGAACTGATGACAAATATTTATTTTCTTCTTTTGGCATTAATAGTCTTAGTAGGCAGTATTAGGAACACTTATCAGTATTCATATATGGTATTTAGGGTGGCATTTTTATTATGTTTAGTGCAGAATTTTTTCACACATTAATACAACACCCATTTGTTTTAAGAAGATATTAAAGCCACACTAATGGCAGCGTGTGGAAAATAGGACAAGCAGAGGTTTGGGGCAACTTTGGGAAGATCTGGGGTTTTATCACTAAAGCCAAACCGTGTAAGTTTAATACAACGGGGAAAATTACCTGGGAAAAACACTGGAGCTGCAGGGTGATGGCCCGTGGCACGGAGAGGATACAGAGATCTGTGAGCAGGAAGCTATTTGGCAGCCTCTGTGCCTTAGCTGGCAGAGAGCAGCCAGGAGCTGATTCAGTCAGTGGGTAGGAGAGGCAGCTCCCAGCGAAGAGTTGAGAAAGCGAAGGCGGTCCCGGTGAACTATCAAGAAACAGGGATCCAGAGTTATTATGTAACATTAGGGTCAGAGCTGCAGATAAGAGGCTGATGCATCGCAGCCTTAGCAAACAGTCACTGTTAATATGTTTGCATAGATAAGGCAGATTTGGCGTGGTGCACGGGCATAAAAATGAGGAGCCAACACGAGCTGAAACGGAGCTCAGAGCACCACTGCCAAGAGATGTAATTCTTGTCTTCATCTCCTTTGAATATCAAGGTTTATTTAGTTTACAAACATATGGGTTTTCAAAGCTATTACAACTGTGACATCGATTTAGAAGCTACAGACATGCAAGAGGTTAAGATTAGAGCTGGCCAGGAATTTTCTTACAAAACAGAATTTTGCTTTTTAGCCAGGATTAGTTAAGACAACTGAGCCTTACAACATCATCCTGCCAGGTGAAAAAATGACTCACTTGACAAGCACAGTGCTGCTGGGATGAGTCCTTTTAAACTGTGTATTTACATAAACATTTATGGGCTGTTATGTTTATTAAGAAAAGATGTGATAGGCAGGATTGCACCTTTCAGTTGCTCAGGCGAGGGGAGGATATTTTGGGAGCCACTAACTTCCCTGGATTTATTAAAGTGGTGAGGAAACTCTTGCTTCTCTTTACAGCAGGGTGGGTTATGTCTTCATGCCATGACTTATACCCACTATAACCTGAGGTGTTTCAAAAGGGCATCGAAAGAGAAGAATTAAAAATATTTTATATCTGAACTTAATTAAAACTGACATCTAGAAACCAAAATAAAAAGTATAATAAACAAAGAAAAACTTGTTTTGTAAAAAAATTATTTACTGGAACAAATGCCCAAATATTAAAATAAAAGAATCACAGAATCATTTAGTTTGGAAAAGACCTTCAGGACCATTGAACCTAAACTTAATACTATTACTACTAATAATAATGATAATGAACAACACATCTGTCCTTTCAGCACACTAAAACCCCTGCTACAAACAAGAAAAGCAGCAGAGCCAAATCATCACTACACTCTCAATCAAAGAGTTTTGAACTCCAGCTCAATTCACTCAGCTGCTGAGGATTATTTGGGCAGAACCTGAGATTACAAACCAGAGTACTGAGCAGCACATGTATATGCTCCAGTTATGAAAGCTGCTTAATGATTAAAGTCATCTATGCTAAAAAAAAATTTTAAAAAAGGGAAAAAAAAGGCAAAACTGATGTGAGATCTGAAAGCATATCTGTGGATTGACAGGGCAGAGGTTAAATCCAGATGAGGGTCACTCAAGCCTGGTGTTAGTCTAAATGAGTTCAGCATTAATGTTGAAAAATCCTGGTGCTGAGCTCACCACCTGTCTGCTGCAGAAATCTGAGGTTCAGCTCAGACTTGAGGGCTTCTTGCATTTACAACACTTATGTGCTGCTAACCAGGGAGGGGGAAGTGGGTAAATCTGGCTGTTGTTCCAATTCCAATTGCTGCTACCATCCTTAAATTACTTTTGTCTGCTGCCTTTTCTCACTCCTAGTGCAACAGGATACTTGTACTGTGCAAATATGACAGAGTGCAGGGCTTTAAATAGTGAATCTTGTCAGGAAAACACAGCACAACCTTTTCACTTTTGTTATCTTTTTTCTTATATATTTTTCCTTTACATTCTTCTTTTTTTTTTTTTTT
>VWZV01006581.1:677294-688459 GCA_013397155.1 Irena cyanogastra
TGCAAAAGAGGTCTGAAAAAGCTAAAGGAGAATTGCCAATTTTCAATCCTGGCAGTGATGACAAAGCAAACATTTAGGTCCTGATCTCAACAAGAAAAATGCCTTATGGACTCAGAACTGAGCTTTGTGTAACATCAAAGGGTTAAAATAACCAACACTTAAAGGAAAGAGGAGTAGATCACTTACAACACATATCCTATTATTTCTTGAAAACTTGTAGGGTGGATGTAAGCTCGTTATCATTCACCAGAAGATAAAATTTGCTGCAGAAGGTACACACTTTGCAAGTGTAGAACAGCTAATCTCTGACCACTAATAGATTTAACCTTGTATATTCACAGATATTTAAAAGTGCTGTGGTTTGAAGGTCAACTCCACTGTCTCTGAGTACAAGGAAAGAAAAGAAAGGAATAAAAATTAGAAAGAATTAATTCTTCAAAAAGTTTTTACAAATCAAAACCCTGCAGTTTCATACTGAGAACAAAAGAAGCATATTAAACACCAAAGTTTATCAAGACAAATTAGGTCCCAGTTTCAAATTTTCTTTAATCTTTTGCATCTGAACGTTTTTTTGCCTCATGCTGTTTTCCCTAGTTAAATGTTAAAATGAATTCTAGCCAATACCATTGACTTCCTCCCTTAAAAATATTGAGACACATAATAAAAAATTAATTACTTCCCCTAATTTCCGTGTGATTCTCTAAAAAGATGTAAAATTCATTTAAAGTAAGTGGTGACTTTGTCTTTGAAGATCACGACAATTAACATGGATCAAAGCTTAGGTTCTGTAACGATGATAGCTTATTAGCATAATGAAATTAACTTAGAGACAAGAATCTTTAATAGGTACAACAAAAACGCTTTAATAATACTTGAAGAAAATTATGTATTTGCTAGAAGTACAACAGTTTCAGACTTTCTATCCAATTAATAAGTTGTTAATTAACTCCTTTTCCAAACAATGTGCACTTTAAGTTAATATCTGCCCATTGGATAACACTTTCCAATGGTATTTTTTTTTAATGTACTCTAGAACTACAACACTGTTTTACTGGGAATTCCTTGTAGGATTATTCTTATACAGGGAAACAGGACCCAAATATAGCAATATGCTTTCTACAGCCAACCAATTAAAAAAAGAGAGAAGGCTTATTTCAAAGATGGGGAGGAGGAATGGGTAATTCCTTCATTCTGGCTGCATTGTTTGTGTGTAGTCTCAGATTTCTTTGCATTTTCAATAGGAATTATTTTCTGCAGTTTATATTTCCCTGCAAAATGGCTCTCTGCTGCTTAGTGCCTTATATAGACCTGATTTGGGAGCAATTTTCATATCTTTTAAAAATATCTATTTATAGCTGCATGGTAGCAGATTTTACAGTCTTGTTTTACAAGATTGTAAATCAATAACTATTGGTTTTGAAGATACAAAGAGGGAAGATTGTTCACAAAAAAGTTAAAATAGAACCTTTTCTATAGAAAGAGCATTTTTGCAGACTTTGCTTTGTAGTGCAGAATAGTAAGGGCTTTCAGCACTTGAATTCTTAATTAAAATTACATATTTTTGTTTTAGGGGCTTCTGCCTATAGAGTGGTGTGGGGATCAAAAATTTCACAGAACATTTTGCAAGTGGATTTGGAGAACACACATGACTCTGCACTGCATGGGCTGCTTAGGCCAGGGATGGAACAATTACAGAGGCCTTATTTGAAACAAATGAGTTATTATATTCTATTGGGTCAAGGCTTCACGTTTTAATAAATCCCTAATTACACTAACTTTTCATTTAATCTGGCAAATTCTAAGCAAGTTAAGAATTTATGAGAGTTGGAATCAGCAATAAAAAAATATGCCTGTCTGCCATTCTGCTCAGGGCCACACAGGTTGAACTCATTTTGAAGAGCTTGGAAGCCAGGAATGCATCTCCTGAGCAGGGCACTGTGACATGATTACATCTGTGTAGGTATGAAATAGTACTATGCATTTATAAAATAATATTGTGCATGTATAAAACGATATTGTGCATGTATAAAATACATTGTATATTAAATTATGCATTAAATTGCATATAGAATTATTAGGTTATAGTTGTTATTAATAATAGCCTGGAAAGTCTTCAATCCTTTTTTTTTTTTTCAGAAATAAAAAAGAAACAACAAAAACCAACCAAACCCCCAGTACAATCATGAGAGCATTTTGGAGGTGGGTTATTTTTTTTTGCTTTGGCAAACTTTCCCACCACCAGCCTGTGACTACACAAAGCTTTCTGTGCACCATCCAGCCAAAACTCTTCCAGTCACTACTGGCTGAGCTCAGGGTTTCTATTTCTGATCATGTGTGGTGCTGGCCAGGCTCCTCTCAGCTCCTGGTATATGGCTGAGTACAGACATCTTTGAAAAAAAAACCAAAATTGAGCTGTAATGAACATTTTCATATGAAATTTTCAGATTTGGTATTTTAGCATTGAGATCTGCTGGTTCAACATCACCTTGGCAAACGTTGTCTCCTCTAGGATAACAACCTTATGAGAATTAACTAATTAGTACCCAGCAAACAAACATAGCACAGGCTTTACCACCCACTGAAAAACCTTTTCCTTTGGGATTGAAACAAGGTCCCACCAATAACTCACATGGAGACTGCATCACAATGGAAGGAAATCAAGGAAACTGCTGTTTTCTGCACACAAACAGGCAACACCTCCACCTTTCCAAAGCTTGTGGTCTCTTCACTGAACATGAATATGCAAAGCCCTGTGAATTACATCTGTAGCTGGCTGAAATTCCTTTTTTTGTGGTTGTTTCAATTTGAAAGTTGCTAGGGTGGGTTTGGTTGGTTTGAGGTTTTTTTATAGCAAATCAAAATTGATAATTTTTCAAAACTTGTCCCAAAATATCAGCATAGGCTGAAAATTCTCATTTAGAAACAAAATGGAGCAAAAGCTGAGCACTGCAAGCCCTCTTTTGGGGCCTGAGATGCTCAAGAGCAATGTGGACAGCACAAGGGACGTTGGCTGTGTCCCAAATTACTCAATAGCTTCCAGGTCTACCTTGTTCCTTGGGCAATTCTGCCACCAAAATTGCTGCAGGGATTAGCAAAAAGAGGAGCCCTGCAGGCAGAAGGTTCACCCAGAGGTGGCTGACCCAGTCCTGGCAGGATCTGGGGACTTCAGCACCCAGCTGAGCTCTCCACAGACCGAGTTCCCCCACTTCCAGCAGAATCTTTCTAAAAACAAAGACACTTCCTTTAAACTCCTGGCTTCTGGCACGCCAGGGTTTTTTGAGGTAAAACATTTCCAAGCTGTAAATCCATCAGATAAGTCCCCAGCTCCAAGTTCCTTGGTATCCAGGAAATATGATACAGCCTTGGCTGGGAAGTGCAGTCAAAAGAACATCATCACCCATTGCCTTTCCTGCATGCTTCCATGCCATACCTATTTTTGCCTGGATGACTCCCAAGCCAAGAAAAGTCTCTCTCCTTGCTTAACAAAATCCAGTGTTTCAGCTGTACAAGGCACTGAGTGCAGGCCAGAAACATTACAGGTTCTTCTAAATAAGACATTATTATTCTTTACAGGAGGAAAAAGAGATCAGGCTCATCTCTAAGCTAAGAAATGCACTCACTGTTCCAAATTTTGAGTCAATATTCAGAGTTGGTTTATACATAAGGCTCTAGTGGAGATTGATACAGTGCCAGAAGATACTAAATTCTCATTTTTAGTGAATGACCACCACACAGTGTTGCCAGCCATGAGTTTCCTTTATGATAACAAAGAGCTTGCCAGGAAAACCCTTGGTAAAAAAATGGTGCTGATAAATACATCGATTTAAAGATAACCAGTACAACATTTCCATTGTTCACACATGGTTTCACTTTTTGGTCAGCAGAACATATTTCCCTTTCCCAACTGCTCCTTCCAACAAGGTATTTCTGCCTTTTTCCTGCTTTGGAAACAGAAAACTCTATGACTAAACCATGAGTACATGATTTAGGTTGGCCTGACTGGACACACACAAGAGCAGGATTTGGCTGTTGAGAAATGGTGATGTAGCAGGTTTTTGAAATTTTATAATAGCTTTCTTCACCCATCCTATCCCATATTATCTCCATAGAATTAAAACAAACAAACAAACAAACAAAAAAAATCAAAAAACACAAAGGTCTATTTTTTATTGATTATTCCCTTTGAAATATCACCTTTGCCCATCAGTGTGGTGGTGTTAGCCCCAGCTTTCTGTGATTTCTCTCAGCTGTGCCCTGGATTTGGGATTCTCTTGATGGCCCTGCTCTTTCAATGATGCTGCTCCTGTCTGCTTTCAGAATAATTTCTCTTTCACACTTCATTTGCATGTTTTTCTCACTGCATGGGGAAAAAACCCAAACAAGCACAAGTTTCCTTGTCTCCAGCTTCACAGCTGAGCAAAGCACATATTCCCCTTCCTTCCCATTCCCCTTACCCTGCTGTAGAGTTGGAAATGTTGCTTCAGATGTTCATGTGCAGCATTGTGGAAAACCATGAGCAAAAATCCTGGCTGTGAATTGGGAAAGTCTGAGCTCAAGCTCTTTGGATAATGACCTGAAGGTCACACTGCACTGAAAGGACAGAAGCTGCCCAGGCTTCAGGTAAAGGAATAATTTAATCTTTTTCAATTCATGTTTGTTTAAAACCTTTAAGTTACGCTATTTGGATAAGTACCTACTAAATTCCACCTTTGAAACAGGAAGTTTTCTCCGGTACTTTTGTTTTTAATGACAAGGACTTCCTAAATTTTAAGTGCAGCACAACAGACAAACTGAGTCAAAAGAAGAGCTCCATGGTGGGGTCAGCCTAATTACGGTGATTTTAGTCAACACTTGCAATTTAACTCTTTCTTCCTGCAAATATTGCACCACACACTGAAAACTTAAGGCAGAAATCACTTTAGAAAAGTTACATCACCCATTTAAGGAAAACAAACAATCTAGAATCTAAATTATGGTGAAGGTGTTCCTGCCTGTACCCAGAACTGCGCTGTTACCTGCCCCTCCTGAAGAAGTTGTAGACCAGGATGAGTCTCCTCTTCTCCAGCTGAACAGACCAAGTGACCTCAGCCACCCTTCATGTGTCTTTCCCTTCTTCTTTCAATGCTTTTGCAGTCCAGGTTTCACAGGTTGAGGTTTCAGGGTCCTGCCCAGCAGATTTTATTTGTTACTTGAGTTATACCAGCAAGAAAAAGGCATCAAGAGCCTGCTCCATGAGCAGTCCTCACTGAGTTACAGCCCAGCCAGAGCCCACAGCACTGCCCTGCTCCTCTTGGCCCTCATTGCTGAGCACTCAGCATTCTCACCCTGCTCATCTGCTCTCTAATAAGAAATAAAGTTGTTTGTTTATTTTATACCTATTTAACTCGTCGTTTAAGATTTGCAGAATGCCATCAATCTCTGCCTCAGCACGTTGACCTCACTTTAATTGGTGGGGCTCTAAATTCTGCACAGATGTTATTACTGTGAATTTAACTTTATATAGCAAGAAATTTGGGGCTGCCATATGCTATCTTTTATGAGCTTGCAGTTTACAATGAATATCCATGACTAATCCTTGTGACCCAGGTAAGCCCGTGGTTGGAGAAGGTAAAAAGTTTACCAAACTTTACTGCAGAGCTTTCAATAATTCCACCAACAACTAATGAACACATCTCCCCTGCCTCTGCGTTGGTACAAAAAAGTTGCTTAGCTCTTCTTAATGTATCTGTCAACATCTAGTGCCATTCTGGGACTCTCATGAGTCAGCCAAAATGTTCTGCATTCATAGATTGCATATCAGAGGGGATGATTTCCTCTGATATCCAGCATAAATCAGAGCTTTTTGTGTTTTTTCAGTTGTGCTTGGGGGATTGGCTTTTTTTTTTATTGTTGTTGAATAAACTGGGGTAAAACTTTCTGAAAGTTAGGATTTAGCCAGGTGCTATACATCTACTAAGTCTAGACAGGAGCAGAAAAAACCAGAGATACATGGAAAATTAGGAAAAACTTTATGAACTGTGATTTATCGTAAATGTTTTAAATTTCGTTCCACCCAACACAACTGCTTCAGCTTAGCTGAAGCTCCAAGAAAACCTGTTCACTCTGAGTGAGCTTATTGGTCTCAAGGCCTGGGAGAAGCAAACATCATTTCAGAGAAAAGGAAAACTGGAGAGAAAAATAGTAGGAAAAAGCCAGTGGGCTTGAATTAGTCATACATATATTTGCAATGCAAAGTAGCAGAAAGTCTTCAATCAACGGAGAACTGAGGTTGTGGTGCCTCCTCACTGCAGGAATGGAGTCAGGAAACCTCACTTATCCCTGATAGAACTTTCCAGGCTTTTCAAAAGTGATTTCATGGAGTGCAGCAGCAGATAGAGGCACCCGTGGATCAGAAGTCCTTGCCCAGTCTTATTTCCATGTCTCAGCCTTACCCCTGCTGAATACTTTGCCCCACCATCAGCAAACAATAATAAATTCCTGCTCACTGTCAATAAAATTTATCACAACCAGAAGCATAGAAAAAAACCCTGAAAATATGAATAAATCTGAAGCACTACAAAGTAAAAGTTGCTGGTTAATAAGTAGGAATATGTTTGCAGCAGATCCTGTGTTCCCAATAGCTCTGTTCACATCTATGGATTCAGCTCACAAAACAGGAATTGGAGTGTTGCTCTCATGAGTCACTCTGCTTGGAAACCTTCATATATTAAGAAAAAAAAGTCCCCCAATCAAAAAAAAACCCCACATGTTAAAAATATCTTAGCCAAGCATGTTATTTCTCTTAAATATATAACAAAACACAACGGTCCTCAAGGTAAATATCCTCTGTTTTATTACTTTAGATCACTTTTCAGTGCTGTAATCATGTCATTAGGATTGCAGTTCCTGGCTCCAGAAGAAATAACCACCTAGTTATAAAATTCTGGTTTCCCAGTCTATTTTGAGGGGACAACCAGAGGTCAGTGTGTCTCAGCCCCTACCACTGAAACCGATGGCAGCAGGTTCAAGTCTCCTGCTCCATGGTGTACCCCAAGGAGAATATATTTTTTTTCTCAGCTGCAGTTTGTAACAGATGCTCAGGCAGCTCATGTCATTCTTATGAACTGAATCAGAGAGCTGTGTCAGGAAAAAAAGTGTGGACAGTCTGTGTCACCCACAGATGCACCAGCAACACCTCTGCAGGTACCACCAGGGGTTTTCGTGGTTCTGGTGTTTTCTTTTGTAGCCTAAAGAAAAATTGAAATGGGGAAAAGGCAAGGTTTCTGCCTTTGCCTGATAGGTGCAATTTGAACAATAAATCATTGAAATCAGTCTTCTGCAATGAGGCCACCACAGTGACTCCAAGGATCTTAGCTTTTCCTCTGAGACTTTTCACCTTACTGTGCAATGTCCTTGAGGATAAGAGCTCAAAACCTTTGTTTTCTGCCCATTATAGCTAGAGCAGACTTACACCATGGGAATTCCATATTTCATATTCCATAACACATTGTAATGCATTATGCTCTATTTTCACTACCTCTGGAGCCAGGAAAGTTGCATCTGTCATTAACTTCTGTAAAAAGTAGGATAGTGGAGACCAAAGGATAACAAAAAATGATTTCACACTGAGAGGCCTCTCCCTGCAACAACAGCATTCATCAATAATGGTAACAGCAAGTGGCAGCAAGCTACAAATGCCCTTAAACTACCTTTATGCATCTCTACACTGTTTTCTTCTCCCATCCTGCAGTCAAGAATTGGATCTGCATTCTGGGAAGGTGCCTTCCCAAGGTGGTCCAGAAGTGGGCAAAATCCACATCAACAGGTGTTCAATAACTTGTCCATAGACCAAATCACCTCAGCATAACCCAAGAAATGCTGAAAGCTACTTTTAATCCCAGGCACCTCAGCTGCTGCTGGGCTTGACAGGCTGACCTACCATGGATGTGCAGATGAGGACTTCAATGTCCCTTAAATAATGAATTTATTTATTCTTTTTTTAAGAGCAGGATTGCAGGTATGCTTCAATCCCCTTTCAAGGTGATTTTTTAGCACTCCAGTGTATATTTGCTGTGTTTCCTGAGGTCAAATCAGTGGCAGTTTTAATTGCACTTACAAAGAATGCTGCTAAAATGGGCACAGAGTCCTAAACTCAATGTTTTCTTCATTATTTTGCAACTTTGGGAGCCTGCCAGCATCGTTGCGAGATTTGGCATGCACTTACCTGGAAAGAATGAGGCTTAATATTTCACTTCAGCTTTGCAAGGTTTTCTCCTCCCGCCAAAAAAAGAGCAAGCAGAGGAATCAGAAACACAGGCAAAGGGCAAGGCTGGTCCCTCTGATGCTGGTGTAGATCAACATGGCTCTGCAAGGTTCTGGGGAGCTCTCCTGGAGATCAAGAGCAGCTCCACCACAAGTGGTTGCATCTTCAGCAGCCGCTTCTCTCCTTGGCAAATTCGTGTGCACAGGGAATATTTTTACCTCCTCGTTCCTAAGGCTGGATTGGTAGGTCACAGAATCATTAAGGTTGGAAAAGACCTCTAAGATCATCAATTCTAAAAATTAAGAGGTGAGAGGTTTGTCATGCTTGGAGGTGTGAACTGCAAAGGCCAAGCTGAGAAGCTCACCTGCAGCCTTAAAGCCAGATCTGTGTGTAACTCCTGCTTTAGACCTTTAATACAGAAAATTATCCCCTGACAGCTTTTACTGGGTGTTTAGGATCCATTGACTGCTTTTTGTTGATCATTTTAATGTAAAATGTTTTGACAGCCTCAAAAAGGGGGTGGAAATAGAGGTCAGCACCACCCATATCCCACAAGAGCTGCTGTCCACCAATACCTTGGCAAGTTAAGGCCAGATTGGAAAGGGCTTGGAGCAATCTGTTTTAGTGGAAGTTGTCCCAGCCATGGCAGGCAGGATGGGACAAGATGAGCTTTAGTCTTCTTTCCAACCCAAACCATTGTGTGAGTCTGTGAAGCCAAGCTTCTGCTTTCCTGGGTTGCTTCAATAAGGATTCAACCCACCCATGCAGGTTTCCCTTTTACTGGTTTAAAACAAGGGCTCCATAGGGCTGGAGTCCCTCTGGAAAATCCTGGCATTGGAGCTGAGTTTCCTGTGGGCTGGGATGGTACTCACACAATGAAGGTGCTGCTTGGAACCAGGGAAGTTCTTGAGAATCCTGCCTGGGGTGAGCACCAGGAAAGGGAGACCCACTGCAGTGCCAACGAGTGGGTGCTTCCTCTGTCGGATGCTTCAGCTGCTGAACAAAAACATTTTCTTGGTTAGATTCCCTGAGCTGAGCTTCCCCCATCCACAGTGTCTGACTTTCTCCATGCAGGCTGCAAAGAGTAACTCCTGACTCAAGCTGAAATAATCTACCAGGCCTACAGTTTAAGTATAGCTATGTCAAAACCCTTCTGTGAGTCTGGTCTTCCCTCTGCAGCCAACCCCACTGAAAGGATTCAGCTATTTGGGAAGTGAAACTGCTCAGTGGGAATAAGGATGTCAGATCTTCCAAAGGAGCAATGCCTCAGTATATTTTGGTTTAATATTCTTATGTCAATGACACCAGTAGGGAATGGGAAAAGGTAAAAGCTCTGTGAGGCATGTAAATCAGGAATGGGAGTGTGACAGCAGAGGCTGGCACGGCTGTCACCAGGGCCAGCAGAAAACATTCCCTAAGGACCTGAATCCCTACCAGCACTCCCGACCAGAAGAGTTAAATTTTGCTGTTCTCCTCATTGGCATAAATCCGTAGCATTTTGACTGAATCCCATAAAAGTAAATCAGTGTAAGTGAGGCCAGACTGCAGCCCCACAATCCTGCAGGAACAACGCTGGGAACAAGGGCCGGCAGCTCCTGCCACGCTGGTGGCAGAGCACGGAGTCATCCAGGGAGCAGCTGGGAGGCAGCCAGATGGGCAATGAAAGGGGCACAGCCAGCGCCTCAAAAAAATAGGTTTTTAATTGTAGGGAATTTTGCAAGACATAAAGTTGAATTATTTTCATTTTTTGCCCCAGCAGCAGAAATGTAAATGCTGCCGTTTGCACAGAGAGGGTTTTTTTTTAAGTTGTTGTTGAGAGGCTGTGCTTAAACAGGGGCTGGTATTAATCATTTCTACATCAGGCAGGTTTAAAGAGGCACATCAGACAGGTCCTGGGAGGAGCTGGTGGATGGACAGGGGTCTGTTTGGCTGGCTGGTGGTTTTTTCAGAGCGGGTATCAAATGGGTCCACGTGGCATGAACAGAACATAGCTCCAGATGGGAGAGCAGTTCTCATCTCTTGCAGAGTAAATCTGCTGTTTGAGACTATATTCTGTGACTGAAATCTTATACATATGACTTTGTTGGAGCTGGGATCTCTTCCTTTGAAAATGTGCTACAATAATAATTGCATTTACCAGTTGCCAGTCCTCCTCGCAAAATGTGGGGTTTTTTTGTCCGGATTGTGAAATTAATTGTCTCTAGCTAATATAATTAAAAACAAACACTTTGGGTTTCAGCAGAGGGAAAGGGGAAGGGAGAAAGAGAGGGAAAAAAAAAAAAGCAAACTGCAGCCCTGATTTTCTATCGACAACAAGAAAGCTCTGCCATCCCTGAACTGTTTAATTATTGAAATGAACTGTAACAGCACACTGGATTGTTGCCGAGGTCACCGCGCAGTGCTGGATGTCAAGAGGAAAGCAGCAGCTCCAAGAGCCCTGCAACGCCCCAGGCTCCGGGTGAAATCCCACACACTTTTTCTCAAGCATTCAGGCTCTGATAGGTAGCCTGATAGCACGGCAGCTTTGCTGGTTTTGCAGAGGTCCAACGGTGCTTGCTTGTTTTAAGACGAGCCAAACTATGCTCTGGTGGCCACCGTGACGCTGAGATTCCCATGCCCTATCGCATTCCTCTCTCTCAGATCCCAGGCGTTTTTTTGGGTTTTTTTTTCCCCCTACGTGCAGTCCAGGATGTAGACAAATGAATTCCAAGTGACCTATGTGGGGGTGGACTCTCTGGAAACAAACAACAAAAATAAGATATCTCCTGTCCTCACTTTTTCATTTGCTCGTTCCCTGGATACAGTTTATTCGTGGCAATGAAATACACATTGTGTCTCTGGAGTTAGATCCAGCAGCAACATCTTTACCACCCCCTAACCTTGGCTTTTTTTTCTTCCTTTTTTTTTTTTTTTTTTTTTTCCT
>VWZV01006581.1:688475-701166 GCA_013397155.1 Irena cyanogastra
ATTTTCCTTTTCTTTTCCTGATTTCCCATTTAAGCCTTTACAAAAGACATCTTGTTTAACATTATCTGCTCCTTTGGAAGTCAGGCTGCCCTCTAAAGCCTGTCATATCAAGGCTTGCTATTGATTCAAACAATGTTTTTTTACTGGAAAAAGTTTAGGAAACTGGAAGTTTTGTAAAAAAATTCTGTATCTACACTGACAGGAGGATCTGCTGGACAAATAATGACTCTGCTTGCAGGGAAAAGGAAAACTTCTTTTGAATCTTTCATAGTGAAGAAAATCCTGTAGATTCAAAAACTGTGAAAAAGAAATAAAACTGCGGTTGAGGAATAGACAATAAACATTTCAGATTGCTTTATGGTGCACTATTACAGGCAACTATCCTGCTTAAGTAGGCATAACACTTTTCACAGTATATATTTAAGGTTTTTTTATGGGGTAGATTAACAGCAGGGACACATAGCTCTTAAAGGGAGGGCAGAAATAATTTCTGCCACTCCAGTGGCCTGGTAGGTCACAAAATTTATTTTTTTTTTTTAAATGGCCAGAAAAATACACTGCATGGTGAAGAATGAACAGCCTCCAGCCCAGCCTGATGCTCATGCTGTGGGCTGCACACAGAACCCAGGAACAGCAAAATCCAGGAGTGAGCCCCGGGATCAGTCCTGGCCCTGCAGGCTCTGGGGAGGCTGCCCTGCTTTCCCAGAGCGCTGCTGGCACACCTGTGGAAGATGCAGCTCTGCAAACTGGCCAGAGCAGCACTGGGAGGAGGTTCCTGCTGTGAGACATCCCTCCTGTCCCAGCACCAGCACCCTTGGGGCACCCACGAGCCCACTGGCAGCTGCCTCTGGCTCCTGCTGTCAGTCAGCCTGCCCTCCTCACCCCAGTCCAGCTGTCAGACTGCCTGGGCCACCACAGCTCCGTGGCCTCAGCCGTGCTCCAGAGTGGCTCTGTGAGCAGTGACATCCCCTTGCAGGCTGCCAACCTTGCTAGATTGAACAATGCAACGAAGAATAATGGGGAAAATTCAGCATTGTGTTGGATTCCCTTTGGCTTCATTAAGATCAGTGATGTCCTTCAGTTCTGGGTGCTCCAGACATCTCGTGGCTGGGCACAAAGCAGAGCTCAGAGGGGCAGCATCCTGCCTGGCAGAGGGCTCTCAGCACTTCTGCCCTGGCCCTGACTCCATGGGCAGGGTTTGCCAGTTCACAGAGCCCCAGAAAGGCTTGGCATGGGAGGGACCTTAAATTCCATCTCATTCCATCCCTTTCCGTAGGCAGGGACGCCTTCCACTGTCCCAGGCTGCTCCAAGCCTCATCCAACCTGGCCTTGGGCACTTCCAGGGATTCAGGGGCAGCTTCTCTGGGCACCTGTGCCAGGGCCTGCCCACCCTCCCAGGGAACAATTCCTTCCTAACATCTAATCTAGCCTAGCCCTGCCCTCTGTCAGTTTAAAACCATTCCCTATCACTCCATGCCCGTGTGAAAAGTTGCTCTCCAAATATTTAGCTAATTTTTCAGCAGTCCAAAGGAAATGAGGGAAAACTGATTTTTACTATTCCCCACTGAGTAACAACTTGCTCTGTTCCCCAGTTTACTTTTACCTCCTTGGAAACACATGCTGCTCCAGATGCTCCCACCAGTGGCTGGGTCCTCATGGGACCTCCTTCACCTTCCCTGGAATATGCAGAGTTTGCACAGAGGCAGAGGAGCTGATCTTTTTGTAAATTATGTGCACTGAACTAAGCAATTTAACAGTTCATTCCCCCAGGTAGCCAGTGACCACTGTATGTCTACCTACTTAATTTGACAATTAGTCTTTGGAAGGCTGGTAGTCATTTTAGATTTTTTTTTTGTCTTAAAAATCAGTAAACAACTTCCTTCTGGTGATTTTTTTTTTATATTTTTAGTTTTTCCACATATTTCCAGTGGTCATCTTGTCTACTAAATTTGTTCATCCTTTTCCATTCATCACTTTGGGAATCAGAGGTGGGGGTAGGAGGGAGACTTGCTAAGAAATTGGAAAACATTTTACATTTTTTAAGTAGGTAAGATTAAGTGTTTGTGCCATAGTTTAGAATTATAATAAAATAAATCTAGAAACTATTTCATGTATGAGAGCATGTGCATTAGAAAACATATTTCTGTAACAGATAACCATCTTCTGAACACTAGAATGTTGGTAATTTGTCAGTTTTTCTTTTAATTAAAACTGTGTATATAGTTCATGCTCTGTTTGATTCAGTGTCAACATTTGGATGGGGGCTAAAACTGATTTCCTCTTAAATCTTTGCATTTCTCAGGACAGCTGATGAAGTGTGCCTCAACATTAAGCTCATGAACCCATGAGGTTTTGCCTGTTTCAAGATCAGTAAATCAAGAGATATTAGAGCAACAGCCCTGATAAGACTCAAGACTTCTATCACTTCTGTAAATACTCTCTTTACCAAAACTGCATCCATTTTTCCTCTCAGACAACCTGTTTTAATTCATTGCATCATAACCAAGCTGGTCCACTGTAAAATGAATTAAAATTATGCTAGTTAGGAATTCAATTCTGAATGTGTTCCTCAATGCAACCCATGGAACGTTTAAAGTGCTTAATTTTTCTTTTTTTTCATAACAACAGAAAAATCTGCCTGGTGTTTCTCTAAATAATTTTTAAAATATAGTTTCATTTTTTAATTTTCAATCTTCCTTTCTGAAAAAATTAAAACTTGCATGGTCTGGGTTGGAATGGACCTTAAAAATCATCCAGTTCCACTATCCCAGGTTGCTCCAAGCTCTATCCAAACTGGCCTTGGACACTTCCAGGAATCCAGGGGCAGCCACAGCTTCTCCGGGCACCCTGTGCCAGGGCCTCCCCACCCCGACAGGGAAGAATTTTTTCTGTATATCCAACCTAAATTCTCTTCTTTCAGTTTGAACTCAGGCCTCATTGTCCTGTCACTACATTCCTGATGGAAAGTCCCAGATCTGGGTGAGTTTGGAGCCCCGCCCTCCTGACTGTCACACACAGAGTGGAAATTGCCAGTGCATTTCTTAAAAACACACACATCTCACCACATTTAGCTCCAAGCCCTAGTTCCTTCTACCTTGCCTATTTCAATAAATACTCATGGCACTCAATAAAATTAAAACATCAGTGAACAAAACAGATCCATATGAATTTTCTCCCGGGGATTAGGAATGGAGAGGAAGCACATCTGGTTCAGGGGAGTTGTGTTCCGAACCGTGCTCCCTGATAGGTGAGTACGGTGATAATCTCATTTATCTGCAGTGTACCTGAATGCTACTTGGATCAAAAACTGGGGAAGGCAAAGCAAAAGACTGAAAAGTGATGAAGCCCACTCAAAAAAGATGGCAACTTCCAGATGTAATCACCATGGCAGCGAGGTGCTTGATTCCCTGGGAATTACCTCAAGACAAGCACAGTGAGAATTACTTTGGAGGAGATGTGAGGAAAAGCACACCATGAGTAAGAGGAGCAGATGCATCTTTCAAGCTCAGCATTCCTCATGCCTCTAACTTCACATGCCCTTTACACAGCCTTCTACTAATTTTTCTACACTGATAATCTATAGAACCTAATTACACCGAGTCTAAAAAAGCTCCTTCTACGAAAGGCATAATGCTGATATCTGAGTCACGAGCACAGTTAATGTAATCTAACACATATTGCAGGAACCTACTGCACACAGATATTACCAATTAGCACATGATTTTAACAATCAACATTCATGCAATTAATAGAACACTTCATATTCCTTCTAATTTTGAGCTCTGCATGAGCATATGTTATCATGACGGAATGTGGGATCATTTATTTATACTGGAAGCAAGGCACCACACAGAAATCAGAGATGCTGAAAGTTAGCCTGAAAGTGAAACAGGCTCAGCTTTGCATTGAGGAAAGAATATTATTAGTCTGACTTTTAAAAGCTGGACCTCTACCTTACCTTCTTGTTGATCCCTGCTGTTGGTGAACTGTATCCTGATTGCAGCTGGGGAATGCTGCAGTGTGTTCGTCAACAAGCACTTCTCTCTAAAATTGAAAAGTATAACATAATCATCACTCAAAAAAAAAAGTAAATAAGTATGTCTTGCTTAGATATTTATGTAAATATATATATATATTCAAAGATAACAATAGACACCTTGTTTTCCATAATTATGTGTTATTTTTCTTTCCTGTGAATGGGAAAGAATAGCTATACTTATAGGACAGATGAGGCATACAGATACTAAACCCAGATCCTCACAGCATTTAGCCACTCAGTTACTTTGCATTCTATAGGATTTAGGCATTTGATACCTTTAGGATCCAGTCCTGTCTGTTTTTCTGGCAGCAGAGGAAGCAGGGAACCAAGTACCTGTTTCCCAGAGTGGTTGCCAGCCTACCTTACCTGTCTGTCTCTCCTCCCTCCTTGGTGCTGACATCAGTGAGAAGCAATGAAACTTTAATTACTGTAGTCCTAGATGTGTTAGGGGCTCATTAAGGAGACAAGATGCTCAGTAAAGAAGGTTTTTTTGCATTAGGCTGCAAGGACTGACACTGCACTGCTGCAGTGGCTGCAGCTGCTACATTCCCTGTCTGGCTCTGAGAAGGAGAACGTCCAAACGTGGAGACTGTGTGAGCCTTTGCTCTAGGACTTCTTCACAGCTCCAGCTGCCTGGTCACAGAGGTGTCCCTCAGGTGGTTCCTGCCACTGAAGACATTCCAGCAAGCCTCCCCAGCCAAACACACCCTTCAGGAGCTCCTCCTGGCAGCTTGGGCACACACACACGAGCCACACCAGCATCCCACCAGACTGACCTTCCCCTCAGTTCAGGGGGATCTCTCCTCTGATCTTGCTCTCCAGAGCTGCTGTCCCCAGGGAGTCCCTTTCCACCTGCAATGGAAGGTGGTGCCTGTCCTCTCCTTGCCTTTCCAGTGGGTTAGGAACAGCATTAGATCCCCTTGGGCTTTGGGAAGAGCTCTGAGGCCAGCATGGAGAGGCTGCTGGTGCAGGGAATTCTCTCCAGCAGCAGGCACCAAAACAGCTTAGACTGCAAATGTGGGCTCTAAATCATTGCCTTTCCCTCTTTCAGGACAAGCTCCTGGGAGAATTTGGTTTACCAAACATCTGATGTGTCTTTATCAACAGGAGAAAAGCAGCCATTCTCTGGGTATAACTGTATTTCTAAAAAATGTCAGGGGAGCATTTATGTCTCCCATTACTGTCTGCCCCCATCAAGGGAGCCTTCACAAAATCACCACTTTTTGGGCTGCTGATATTTCAAACTAGAGCAGATTGGAGCAACCTACAGGTTGATAAAGAAAAGAGAGATTTCACCTGTGACTACACCTCTCATGTTTATCTCAAGGGCTCTCCAACCCAGTATTGGTAAAAAAAGGTGGTGAACCCTCTCTGAAAGTCAGTGCCAATATCCACACTTGGAAATAAGGATGCTGTTCAGATTTCCATGACAACCAGGGCAGATGTACAGCTATAGACAAATGAAAGGGGGGGGGAAAAAGGAAGGTCTCAAATTCAGTTTGTCCAAAGTAACTTCAGTGAAGATGATGGAGCAACATGAGTGTCACTGACAGGGAGGTAACCCAAGCATGATGGTTTTTACACAGAGTATGGGCACTAGCAGTGGCCTTCCTGCCAAAAAGAAATCAAGAGATACTTTTTTTCCACCAATACCTTCAGTAAACTTCCATTTTTCTTGGCCATTATTTTTATTGAAGGCTTTACTGCACAAAGAATCCAGGGGGAACAGGAAATCACATAATGGTGCAGGTTGGGGAATTCTCTAAAAATACGTAACCATGGCACCCTTGTCATTACCAATCAAGTGTTCTTGATAAAAAGAAAAGTAATTAGCCTTTGAGAGGAGCATAAAGCTAATTAAAAATGACAACTTAGTCATCTCAACAAACAACAGCGCAGAACCAGTCCAGAGCTCTAACTATAGCACAACGTGATAACCTGGCCTGCCACAACCACTTGCCTTCAAGCCCTTAAAAGAAACCACAGTTTGTAAGAGTGAAACATTGATAACTTCTTCCTCTGCTGTAAAATTCAGATTCATCTCATCTACCATCCAATATTTCTGTTTGTTCTCTGAGTTTCTTCATCTTTTTCTAAGACAGTTTTGCCCAGCTATCAGAAATTTTTCCAAGTGAAATGATGGGAATTCGTGTAGTCTCCTAAAGGGAGATGACAAAATGTGAAGCACGAACATATGCATTGTCAAAAAAATTCACAAGTTGCAGATGAGTTTAGTCTCATAACAAAGTTGCTTGCTCAGAATTTATAAATAATAACCAGAAACAAAAAGAAACCACTGGTCTCTCACTTACAGAGCAACTGGGGTTCTGTCCTCTCACAAGTGGTAATGACAAGGTTTAAATGCAGCTCTATGGAGCAAAAAAGAATATTTCTTCATTTCTTTTCCTACAAAATTCCTTGAGAAGGTCACATTATTAGAAAATTATTACAATTACTGCCATTTTTTTCTTGGCAGGTGCATTTACTCACGTTGCAGGCACTGAAGGAAACAAGTTGCTGTATTTTCATGGAATCATAGAATGATTTGGGTTGGAAGGAACCATGAGGATCATCAAGTTCCATCCCCTGCCATGGCAGGGACACCTCCCACTATCCCAGGTTGCTCCAAGCCCCGTCCAGCCTGGCCTTGGACATTCCAGGGATCCAGGGGCAGCCACAGCTTCCCTGGGCACCCTGCGCCAGGGCCTCACCACCTCCACAGGGAAGGATTTTTCCCAATATCCCATCCATCCCTGCCCTCTGGCAGTGGAAGCCATTCCCTGTGTCCTGCCCCTCCATCCCTTGTCCCCAGTCCCTCTCCAGCTCTTCCAGAGCCCTTTCAGGCCCTGTTTTTAAATCTTTCCCTTTTCAAGTCACCAGATTCTACTAAATATTTCTTATCATAAACACACATATATATAATTTTATATATATATAATTACATATATATATAATTAAATACATTAACTCCAGCCAGCAACCTGTGTCACTACATTCCTCAAAGCTGAGACCTCATTCTCTTTAAGAATTAGAGTTCTGGAATCACAGAATCATTAGGGTTAGAAGCAACCTCTGAGTTCATCAAGTCCAACCGTTGCCCTAAGGATGCTGAAGTGCCTGAACCTAAAGTGTGTGCACACAACAGAATCTCCACAAAGTTTTGACACAGCTCCTGAGCTGATACTCACAGGATTAGATTTAAAAAGGATAAACCAGTACTGAGATGGGCCAAGCCCCAATGCTGCCTCCTCAACAGGTCCTGCAGAATGATGCTGATACTTCATCACGCTGACAGACTTCCCTCAAGCATGCAGGAATTATGGATTGGATCCTCAAAACAAGGATTGCCTGGAATAGGGAAAGAGGTAGAAGAGATTATGGTTAGGTTTGGAGTATCCCACACTAATCTCCCGCTCTAGTTTCAATTCCTGCTTCCTGGGAAGATCAGAACAGTGAGGCTGCTGAGATGCAACACATCGAAAGCACCCCTGAAACAGAGTGATTGCAATGCAATGCAGGCAGTGAAAATCTAAACTCCTTTGACTTACAGTATGTATGAATATATGAGAGGGTAAAATACTTACAAATGTGTAAAAAGGCCCTGTAGAGACAGGGAAATCTGTATCTTGTGCTGTGCTGCTTGCAGTCCTAGGAAAGCTTGAAGCAGAAATAAAATGTTTGCTTATATTCTGAATAAACGTTGGATGAAAAAGAATTCTGAGCAGCCGTGAACGAGATAGAGACCTTGATCCTGCTCTGTAATGCTTGGTAAGACACAGCTCAGCAAGGCCAGCTCTGGCTTAGGAAGGAGAGTCTCCCTAAGCTTCCTCCACAGATCCTGGAGAGAGGGATCATCCCTTCTCTGGAGTAAGGAGGCACTGCTTCACTCTAATCCGTGGAAGCAGCCCAACACACACAGGCTGAACATCTTAGGCTGGGATCCCAAATCTACAGATCTGCACCTCTGAATAATTATTCACATGCCAAACGTAACAATTCTGGACAACCTTCCTGAGCCCTGTTCTGCAAGCTTTTCATTGAAAACATTTTCGGGGTGAAATCTTCCCTCCAGCTGGATCCTGTAAATTCGGTGCAATTTTGGGTTATTCCAGTTTGCTTTTTCAATTCTTTAAAGTGTTTTCTCAAAGATGTGTGCAAAGGCTTGTGTCTAAAAAATTTTTAAAGGCCCTAAAGGAAATGCAGTTTCTTTGCAGGACAAGCAGGTGTTCTGGTCTCAGACTCTTAGATGTTACAGGACATAAGGGAAGATAAGAGAAGTGCTGCTTTTCTCTTCCTTTTCTGCTTTCCCCAAGCAAAAATTAAAGTTTTACAGGGATGAGGTAGTAATCTACAACACCTGCAAGGAGCAAGCATCTACTTGATCTTTTGACACGTCATTTCCTTGTGTAGGGATGGTGGAGATGAAAATGAGATATTTTCCTTGTTAGGAAAGGAGAAAAGAGTGAAATATCCACTTACTCCTGTATCTCTCCTTAGACCAACAGGCTCTAAACTTAATTCCAAGTTTAACCTGGAGAAAGAAATGGAAAAAATACTCTGTAAGGAACAGGAGTGTGTTGGCAGCAGAGTGGATTTGGTGATCTAACAGTTCTTTTTCTAGTTCTTATTTGTTTGATACTATTTATAAAAATGGAAGAAAAGTGATGGACCACTCCGAACAAATTGCTACCATAAACCAACAGCAAACATCAGAACTGGCCCTTCAAGAGTTGTGTGGAGAGAGGGAGAGAACTAATAACATACCTTTCCTGGTCCTGGGCTATGTTTATCTCCCATATTTATTTAAAAGCAAATCAAAATACTTTTAAACAAGTCGGCTGGCTCCAAATTTAGGAACAATTGAACAAAGAGGAATCTGCTAATTCCAGATGGAGTGCATATAGTCCCTTGGCACTTATTACTTACCAAATGTTTCAGAAAGCAAACACATGACCTAAAAGATTTCGTGAGTGTGGGGTCCTCAAAAAGCTTTTAACAAGTCATGTATTTCCAACCCTATTTACTTTACCCACACACAAAACCCCTGCTTCGTTTTCCTTTCCATTTTCTTTTTCTTTTTTTTTTTTTGTTTTTTTTCAGACAATGCTGCCTTTAAAGGTTATTTATAGATGATTCAGTTATCCCATAAGGGCAGGAGCTGTAGAGGTGTCTCCTTTGAAAGGCTTCAGCTGTGGAGCATCTGCTGCCTGCCAGGGCCACCTTCTCTGGCGGGTGCAGGTGTTTTGCTAAAGTGGGATCCTCCTGCCCAGCCCTGCAGGAAATGGGCATCCACAGATGGTTTCTTATCTCAAAAAGAGGCAAAATATTTCTCTGTTGTGGTTTGTTTTTTTTTTTTTTCTTCTAAACCTGCTTCTTTGCACACCAAAGTTGTCCGCTGACATCCTGCAAGGAAGCGCCAAGCCACCATCATGATGCACCTCCAGGCAAATTAATGGAGTTTTTTTTTATTCATTTCATATTCATTGCTGAGGTGTTTTAAATTAATTTCATGGGAAAATCAGTCTAATGAATGCAACTAGGAATTTTTTAGAGAGTATTATATTCCGTTATTATAATTGTTTCCTCCTCAAATTAAATACTTCAAGGGAAGAATAAAGTAGAAATTCTTGATTTTTGAGGCAGTTTGATGAAAGTCAGTGATTTTTCACCGGCTCCCCCATCCCAGGAGAACAGAGGTGGCAGTGACATTGCCATCTGTGTCTGTCCCAAGCCTCTGGAGCCAGCAGCATGTGCAGGCAAAAATCCCACCTGGGTGACTGCTTCGGGAGATCTTCACTAAGCCCCTTCAGCCTGAGAGGGTAAAAAGGTTTCACTTCTGTTCTAGGTGACAATTTTCATGATGTGGACAACAAAAACTTCAATATTTCTGCTGTTCATACTTTTCTGCTGGAGGGATGAGCCCAGTCCTGCAAGGGAGGCAAAATCAAAGACAGAAAAATACTTAATAAACATTTAATTCTCAGTTAAGAGGATTTTTTTTCTATTCTTGTTTTCAACATTCTAACATGTCTTTTCTTAGAAATCAAGCCCCTTCCATGATTCTCAAAGGGAAAAAAAATATCTAAAGTTGTGACTAAGAGACTGAAAGAGGAATAACTTTTCATGGTAGCATGAACAGGTAGATGTAATTTAGTCTTGACTTTTTGATGAGTTATACTTCTTCTCTTTAAGCTTTTTAGTATTTTTTTCCCTCTAGCTCTTATTTTAATAACCTTCCTTCCAGTTACGCTGCAACCCTTTCCTTTGGGCTTCTATGGTTGTCATTTTTTCACAGCCACAGACTCAGCCCAGAAAAAAACTGAGGGCAAACATTGTTATTCCAATTTGAGGAACTACAAGGTGAAATTTATCTGCTGACAAAGACTCTCCTCGTTCAGTAACTCTTCTCTAACTGTGTGCAGTGTGATAGTCCCCAAAGTTTTCCTACTGCTGGCATTTCCCTGCAAATCCTTAAGCTGCACCAGCAAACTCAGCCGAACACGTTATTTTACATTTTTAACTGAAATGCTTTTTGTTTTTATTTTAATGAATCCCCTAACTCCAAGTTTAATTAAACTCATGTTTTTTAATTAATTACCAACAAATGCAAATAAGGCAAACTACACAAACATGTATTCACCGTTCCCTGATATGTGGGTGGGTTTTTTTTAATCCTGAAGTGTCAGGATTTAAAAATCTCAAAGTCTTGAGGGTTACGACCCAAAAATTCTTTTCATTTGGGGCTTTATGAGAATATTTTAGTAGTGTATGACAGGGAGCTCTTCTGCTTAAGGGAGGAGAAAGCAAACTGGAGGTTCTTTAGCTTTTACCCATGTTATTCTTGCTAAACAACAGTGACACTCATCAGATTTAGGCTGTGCATATATTATTATAAGGAAAAAAAAAAGTAGAATACAAGGATTTCATAGAATCACAGTTATGTTCAACTTCCCTAAATGCTGGCAAATGTGGATTCATGAAAAGCTCTCTCTGGTTATTTAAGTGCAGCTAAACCAGAAATCCTAAATGAAACACATAAGAGTTCGAGCATCAAACTCAAATGCTCGTAGCCCTGGAACCCTAAATTTAAGGCATGTAATATAATCATGCTTAAAAATTAGAAACTCTCTCCTGTGAGGACAATACACAGTTGAATTACTTTTCTTAACTACACAAGTATTATTCTCAGGAGGAAATATTTCAGGATCTCATGAAATATTACTCTGAAGAGTTGCTTAGAAATTTCTTAGCTTCTCTGACCACCTTTTTCAGTCTAAATCCTGCAAAAGCAGCCCGTCCCTAATACGTGGGATTATTTAAATCATGAAAGCAAGCAGGACTATCTGTTTTCTGCTCCCTTCCTGGGCTTAACATGGATGGATTTGGCTGTGTCCACACGTCTAGTTCAGCTCAATCTCACAGTCCCAGGATGACCTGAATCCACACACAGAGATCTTGAGTTTGCTCAAAGCCTGAGCTCAGTGCTTGAGCTGGATCCCAGCCCAGAGTCCTGGCCCTCTACACCCTGGACACGAAGTGAAGCCAGCACTGGAGTGCTCAGCAAGTTCCCTGCACAATGTGTTTTCCCATCAGTCAGCAGGTAGGAGCTGTTTTTCCTGCTTGGCAAAGGGTTTTCTTACTTGCGGCAGCACTACGCACCCCTGGGAAACATATTCTGCAAGTGTTTGCAAGCATTCGTGCTTCCACTTCTTTTTATAGTCATTTTTAGGTTATATTTTGAGTTTTATGCATCCCTATATTTATATATTTTAAGCATTTTCATAAATTTTGTACTTTTTATGCACACACACAGCTCTCTATGTACACATCCACAGAAGCTCTTCTACTTCTCTCCATCCAAAATAACAGGCAGATTTCTCCATCATTCACCATGGGCTGGAAAGAAGAGATTTAAGGACTGACACTAAGCCACCTTTACCTCCATGAAGAGATTTTCTGCCCCCTAAGATGCAAAATGTGAATGCACAAGTTTGTGGTGCCTCTTTTCCCACCAAGAAGGCAAATAAACAACTAAAAAGGGAAATTAACAGCTCTGAGACCTGCCTATATAGATAACTTTTGGGCTAGTGGGAGTTTTTCCAGCTCTCTGTCCCTCCATTTGCCCAGATGAAAAATAGGAATAAGCCACCCTTAATGATCTTATGCAAAAATTTAATTATGTTTAGCTTATCTACTTGATGTATTTTGAGGAGCTTGGCTAGAAGATGTCATATGTGCAAAGCTATTTGTTGTGTTTAAAGATGTTTGTGCTCCCATCCTTGGGAAAATTCCTCACGTTCCCTGTCCTGCTGCACTTAGCAATGATCCTCTCTTGATTGTGTTCCAGCTACCCAGTGTCAAAAATAATCAGGAATAGGCAAGATAAAGCACAAGAGTGTTCTGTGGAAGGCTGTGAATCCAGTGCTCCTCCTTCCCCTCCTTGTCCAGTCTAAACACATGCAACCCTTTGGATACAATAAATAAAAAATTAAACCAGCAGGGCAACGTCCACTCGTCTCCTGAACAGCTCCTGTAACATGATAGTCCTCAGGCAGCCATGCAAGATTTATCATCAGAATTTCAAGGCTTGAGAAAACCCTTAAAATATCCCACAACCCCCTAGACAGCTCTTCTAAAAAAAAAAAAAAAAAA
>VWZV01006581.1:701183-753590 GCA_013397155.1 Irena cyanogastra
GAGGAAATAAAGATATTCCCTCTCTTGCTTTTTCCCAGTTTGCTTCCAGCCCACAGGTTGGCGAGAGGCGCGGGGACCATCAAAACCAGCTTCGGCAAAAAGGGGTTTTCCTTCCTTAAGAAATATTGCAAACAGAAGATTCCCATGTTTGAAAGGTCAGAGGAAAAAAACATAATGCACTCATGAAGAGACAACCTCATTAATCCTGTTGTTCTTGGCCCAGTCAATAGAAGAAACATAAATGCTGTCAACACTGCACTGCTAGATAAAGTATAAAAAGTGGGAATGAAATGTTTTACTGCAAGGACTGCTCTTATGGTTTGAGAACATTTCTGGAAATAACCTGAGCTGAGAAAATGTTCCCTAGGAGGAATACATTCTGTGGGAAACTGTGTGGAAGATAAAGTTTGGTCAGTGACCTTCTCACTATCCTCTAATCACACAGCACACACTGCTCCAAAGAGAAAAAAAAAGGGATACTGTGCAGCTAGAGACACTTTACCTTCCCCACATTACATGAATTGAAGTGGAAAACACAAGAGCATCATAAATCTCTATTTCATGCTTTCAGATACTGTAGTGAAATAATAATCTACTGTAACTCACCGGGAAAAAGAAATGTGACTTTTGGTTTAGGGCGCTGCAATAACACCAACTGTGATACACCTTCGGTGAGCATAAAAACAAATGACTGGAAGTTGCTGAAAGGAGAACTTGCCTTTTCATCTGTGCAAGGTTAGAAATGGAGAAAGAGCCTCACATTTCTCATCCAAGAGCAGGAGTAACAGAGAGGGGGAAGGCGTGAGGCGAGACCTCTGCTGTGCAGGCAGCTCCCAGGGATGAGACAGAAAAGCTCAGTTTAAACACTCACACATTAATGCAGCAGCAGCATTCAGATACTGTATCTCTACAGACAGAGAGAGTAAATATTGGCTTATGTAGTTACTCCTGGGAAGATTAGGGAGACATCAAATATGGATGTCCCCAGCGCTCCACACACAGGGAGGGTATTGGAAAACTCCCACCTTTAGATATTTGTGGGGAATATCGCTTTTCCCCTTTCTTTTTTATTTGTCCTTTGAAACCAGAATTACTGTAATTACTGTCTCTAAAAGGTGGTTATTTGAAGACTGGTGTTACACGCACAGAAATGTCAAAGCTTTTTTGGTTTCTGCAGCACGAATCTCAGGAATTCGGTGTGATCTTCCTGAAATGGCATTGCTGGGGTAATGCCACAGCACAGGAGTTGGGTAAATATTGCCCTTGTGCTCATCAGTCCCTGGCTGTTGACAAATACACTACCTAGAGCAGTAATGCAGGGTAATGATGTCATTACTGGGGGATAAACACCGCAGCTGCCGTGCGTGCCTGTAGCTCTTGCAAAATAGAGCTGAGGGTGAATTAGTTTGTGTACTCCACATCTTTCAAATATTTCACTAATCACCATAGAAATAATGAACTAATTCAGACACAGGCAAATTTTAAGTGCTCAAGTTCAAAATTACCCTTTTTTTTGAAGGATCCTTAAAGATAAAAAGAGTGGAGTGGACAGAACAAAATAACTTTGTGTTGTTGTCCCTTGCTGGTTTCCAATGGGACATGAAACAGCGAGGGTGCAATGACATATTCTGATTTTACTTCCATCCATCTGGAACCAAGAACTACCAGAAGTCTGACAAGACAGTCTGATCTCCAGCCAGATTTCTAGAAATGTTAATAAGAGTTCCTTATTCAAAAAGTACCTTCAAAACTTCTTAACTACCAGGAAGAGAACCTCAGATGTCTCATCAGCCACTACAGTTACTCCTGGAAAAAGACCAAGAAGTGCCCTGCAGAATTCTCCTGCTACCAAACCTATGAATGTCTGTATGTCATCAAACCTACATACATCAAATCATAGAGATATATCATCCATATACAAAATAATGCAGGTAACTAGAGGTCAGGACTAAAACTTCCTGGAAAGCCTTCAAGGGATGGGCAGAAAGGAACAGCATTTTAACAGATATTTTCTTGAGAACTTCATTCAAAATAAATTTCTGTATTTAAGTGTATTAATTTATATATTAAGGAGATCCTTCCCTTTGCTTAGAGCTTTCCAAGTGTAAATGAGGAGCAACTCAGAGCCTCACAGAGGATGGAGCACCATTTCCAGTGGTCTGGTCAGGTACATACCAGCTGCAAAAGGAGCTCAGGACCACACAGAACCTGCAGAGGCTTTGGGGGGTGGTTTATGGCAATAGCAGAAAGCCACCAGCAAAATTTTCTTGCTCCATTTTGTGCAGTGTAACTTAATGGCATTATCGACATCTTCCATGATATACATCCTGTGATCAGTGCAATTACTGCATGTCATCACCACTGTAAATTTACCCAGCCTGAAACCATTTTAAACTTAAACTGCATACTTAAGAACTACTATCCACCTCCTCTTTGTAAATTAGCTGTATGATTTATCTGTGGGAACCATTTCAAAAAGTATACATTCAGAAATACATATACCACATGATGTCTTTTCCATATGGCATCTCATAATTATTTTGCTGTGTGTGAACATGATGAAAACAGTTTCATAATTCTCTAAGGGTTAGGGTAAATTATTTCAATTAGACATATCTCAGAGCAAACATTACCTTAGGGTTTATTAATAATAGTACCTGAGAAGGAACAGCTGCCTTTTAAGCAGTGAGAGCTGTCAACTTCTCACTGCCCCCCTGTAGCACCCCTTTTGTGACTCTAAAAAAATGGTAGATTTTCTCATGCTTTACCTAAACAGAGAACTTGGCAGCAGGGACCTGGTTGTAATCCTCAGCAAGGGAGCTGGTGGGTGGATTTTTTTCTCTATAAACTCTTGTATAAACCACACCAGTCTCCTGGTATTTATTTTGTGTAATGTTGGAAATCATACACAGATCCAGCAGGCCATGTAAAGGAGTTTTGTAACTTCCTGAAACTCTTTCAAGCAAAATCTTTTCTCCAACAGCAGTCTCAGGCTGTCAGGATAATATCGTCATTTTTTTAAGGGCAAGGTTCCTCAACTATTTGTAATAGCATAGCTTTCAAAAGACAAAATGCAAATCTAAATTAGATCATCTAATTATTAGGAACTGCTTTGGAATTATTAAAAAGAAAATTAGCCCCACTGTCAGAGTATATGAGCTGCTTTGCAAGCTTGCCTTGCAGCTTTCTGTGTTGTGTTCTTTACTTAGTTGTTTTTATACACCAGAACTCTAAACTGATGGGCCTTGATTCTGAATGACCACTTGTGTGGGAACACCCCTCTGCTCAGATCAGCCCACCTGATCTGATACTCCACAGGATTTCACTTCCCTCTTTGCAAGGAATACTTCAATTTAACTCACAAATGCCCAAAGATCCATGTAAACCCCCAAATCTGAAAGGGAAGTGTGCTGAGAGCCAAGGAACAGGGATGGAAAATCCCTGCCTCTCCTCAGCGTGCAGAGGGGTGAGTGCAGTGACCCTGAATGCACACTCACTGAAGCTGGGTTGAAAAAAGGGACAGAGTTAGGTCTGCTGGCTAATAAATAATGCAGGTACAATCTCCCGGAGGGCTGGTGTGACTGAGCACTTGTTACAACCTGTGGGCTGCCGGGAAAGTGCTGTGGAGCTGCAGCTCTCACTCAAAGAGTGGGAGATGAGGGCACCAGCTCCCCCCAAAATCCTGCTCGTCCCAGCCTCACGCATGGAAGAGGGATGAAAGCACCCAGCATGGGAAAAGTAGAAATTTCAACTGAAATACCTCTAGTAAGAGTTAAACTCACTGAGTTTTAAAATTAGTGTGTTGAGAAATCAATTCTCACCTTGGCTGCCAGCCTTTGATCCCAGCAATGCTTGCGTGCCTGTGGGGAGTAGGATTCTCATTTAGTTTATCAATTCCATCACAAATATTTACACACACACACAGAAAAACAGCACAAAAAGTAAGACAGAGAACTTATATGCAGAACTGTAGGTGTCACACACAAAATCACAGAATGCTTTGAGTTGGAGGGGGCATTAAAGACCATCCAGTGCCACCCCTTGACACAGGCAGGGACACCTTCCACTATCCCAGGCTGCTCCAAGCCTCGTCCAGCCTGGCCTTGGACACTTCCAGGGATGTGCAAACCCATGAAATCCAATACCAGGCTATCCAAAATGCTCAGTTATCGCCCAGACAAACGTGATTCTTCCATGACATCATTATCGTACTTTCATCTTTTCATCTCAACCACAAGAGGAAAAAAGCATTTCCAAACAGAAAAGAAAAAATTATAGGTAAAAGAAATTCAAGCTATAAAATATTTCCTTTTCATTCAGGTCCTAGTATTTTTGCCTGGCTCAAGTTCAGGAAGATGTATAACTTTTTTGAGTAAATTTCCAAAGGCCACTTGCTTGTGTCTTTGCTCAAGATCACATTTAGCTTTGAAATTGCCACTTTAAATACAAGAGAATCCATTTGCTCCTCTGCCACCTCTGGTGCAGTGAAGCCTGTGCACTTCTACAGAGGTTTTTGTCAGTCCCTTCTACAGGAGGAACCCAGGCAGGTCCCAGCCCCACAAGGACCTTCAGCATTGGGTGCTGCATACTCAAACGTTCTGGGGCAGACTTTCTGTGTCCTGCTCCAGTGTGTGGAAACTCATAAAAAGTGAAGGAATGGGAACCCTAAGCCTGCGACCTCTTTGATAAACCGCATTAAAAAGCTTTTGTCTAATGTTAGGACTTCAAAACTGGTTTTTAATTTGGGGAAGAATATATTCCCAATTGTGGAAATTTCTAATCTCTTTCCTCATGTCATCCAAGGAGGGGACTGACCTCTGCCCTTTGCTTTCCTCTCTGCTTAATTCCTGTACTTGTTCTCCTTCACTCACTCACTCACTCACTCACTCACTCACTCACTCACTCACTCCCTAACCAGACAGTCTGTGTTACAGTTCAAATGCTGCTATATTTGCAAAATCCCACCCTTTTCTGGGTTCAATTCTTTTTGGGCAGCTCTCCCGAAGCAACGAAGCTTTCACACTGGCCCTATCTGCCAGATCCTTTCTTCCTTAGCCATTTGCCAATCCATTGGCTTATTTCAATCCAATTTAATAGAGAGGTAGAAGCCCTGAAGATAATTAAATTCCTGTAACTTCTGCAAACATTGGCAGCTGGAGACAGGTAGGGGATTGAAAAGAGGGCCTCTGCTGCAGCAAAAACTGCTGTCATAGGTTTAGCTTGGACATTAGGAAAAATTTCTTCACCAAAAGCGTTGTCCAGGGCAGCGGTGGAGTCCCCATCCCTACAAGGGATTTGACAGCCATGTGGATGTGGCATTTGGGGACATGGCCTTGTGGTGGCAGGGCTGGGGAATGGTTGGGCTCAATCATCTCAGGGAGATTTTCCAACCTAAGCATTTCTAGGAGGCTCTACAGGAACATTTCTCCTGGCCTGGGCTCAGCCAACAGCTTAATGTGAGACACAGCACCTGGGGGAAACTGAGGCACTATGGCAAGGGATGACCATGTTCAAATCCTTCATACCAAAAGATGAAGGATCCAAACACTGAATCTTCAGCAGCAATGAGACTTCAGGAATTCTGCCTCTCAGGGTACAGTGTTAACTTTGCTCCTCCTTCCCACAAGTGCTGATTCTCAAGTCCCAGTTTCACCTAGTTTCTGCAGAAGTGTGTAAGAACTGATGTGGTACCTGGTACCCAGGGAGGAGAATCTAATTCCAGATTCACATTCAAAATGTTGTCCTCAGCCTGTAGTTTTTGAATCTGAAAGCTAATGACAGCAACACAATGAGTATGATTTGTATTGTTATTTGTCTTTACAACTACTTCTGGCACAGGACACAGCTTTTGCCACTGTCATACCTGTTCATAACATCACTGCAGGAATGACTTGGGTATAAACTTGTGCTCAACATTGCACAATATCCTATATTGGCAATGAGACCCAGCTAGGAGTCAGGAGACAAACTTCCATCTGTTAGCAAAAGGTTGTGGGACTGTGAAAAGTTATCTTTTTTTTTTCCTTCTCTGTCCTTTTTTTCTCTCCCACACTTTGCCTTTTTCATTAGTTGGAGCTAAAAGTCCTTGAGCAGAAAGGCCTCTTTTTGCACCAGATGTTTGCATGAGCCTAACACATTGAGAGCATTTCTTAGTTCGGGTCCAGATGGGCTATTGCAAAGAAGATAATATCAAGACTAGCAAATACTGATGTTCTTATGTCTGTATGACAACATCACCTTTGAAATGGGAACACTTGTCTGTATACGTTATGAGAACACATTTTTACTTGCATATTTAGCTGTAACAGCCCCACTGAAGTGCAAACATAAGATCTTAAAAGTACCTCCATCAAAATTAATGGACAGCCTGACAGAGATCAAACTTGTTTTCTGCAAAGAGATTAATAATCTTACGACATCTAAAATTTTGCGATGCCTGTCTTGTTTGTGTTTCTCTTGCTGTTAGAGAAAGGCTGGACCTCTCCTGAATGTTGTCTACCACCCATAAGCTTGGCTCAAGACTCATCTATAAATTTCATTTGCCTTTTGAAGAGACGAAATTTTCCTTGACGAAGGTGATTATCAGGTATTAAAGGCTAATCTTATAATAAATTTGTGAATTAGTAAGCTTATTTCTTAACTAGTCAAAAGCAAATCCCTCTTGCTCATACCTTGTTACGCTGCCATCGCGTGCTATCGTATCTCTGGAATTTAATCATTTATCAGGGTAAAAAAACCTCAAGCAGAGATATTTGCTCACTGAAATGAGCCAGGGTGGCCAGGTTACTCCCCATAATGTGGGGCTCTTTTAAGATTTTTTTTCTTTATTTAATCCCAAAGGGCTTTTATTTTGTGTCAATTCATACAATAAAGTTCTCTTTTATGAGGCTGACTTTGCCCATGTGTTGTTAGCACACTTAATTAAACTCTGAAATGCTTAATTCTTTCTGGGGCCCTAATTCTGGTCTGTACAAACATCGCTGTGTGCTCTCAACGAGGGAAAGTCAGTGTAATTCGACACAAATTTCGAAGACCTCCCCAAGGCATTTGTTTGTGTGTTGGGCAGAGGAGAGGGGAGGGAAAGAGTTGGATCCTGGCTTTGGAATTGCCCCCGTTTTGAGGGTGAGGACCGTCCGAAACGCTTGGACCCGCTTCTAAATCCCCTGCAGTCTGGAAGCATGGCCGGGCTCCGGTCCAGCTGTACCCAAAAGCAGGGATAAATTATGCATGTGAGGGGCTGCAACAGCCTTCACATTAAATATTGATCTGCTGGTGCTGTGCCACGCTGCAAGCCCGAGCGTCTCCAGATCCACCTGTCTGCTCCGCGGTGACGGCCGCTCCCGCAGGGCCCGCTCTGACGTGGCACACAAAGCCTCTCGTCTCAAATAGGTGGGTCCAGAGCAAATTTCCTCAGCGTAATTTATTCCACACCCTTGCTAGCATAACAAGTGTTCCTCAGCCTCTGTGGATATGTATTCGAGAGGGAGCTGTCTGTCTACATTTGATTTTACATTTCCTTTGGCTGGTTCAGAGATCCATAAGCAGAGCCTGGCACCCGGGGACGTCCAAGAGGATTGTGAATTCATAAACAATAAATGGATCACAGTCAGATGTACCTTAACATTTTAATCTCTGGCAGATAGGGTTTGGAGAAGTGCTTTTGGGTAGCTCTGTGTAATAGATTTATTCACCTATTTTACTTGACCATTTCTGAGCAGAAGGATTTCGTGGGGGTGAGGAAACAAAAAGTCTCCTCCAAGGGTGGCCACCTGCACTCTACCATTGCTGGCCTGGCCTGGCAGGCAGGGCTACCTTTCAGCCAGCTGGAGCACTGGAGGACATGCAACACCATTTTGAAAGGAAGGGCTGGGCACATCACCCAACAAGTGTAAGGAAAATCCTCTTTCCAATCCCACCACAGCACGTTTTTATCTCGGCCTCCTGCAGTGGGGGCCATATCTTGAAAATGCCCTGTAGCCTAGGGATCACGTCCTTACATGTCTTCCTTCCCACATCATTCCCCCAGCCTCCGACATAAAATGGCCATTTTTTGATCTGGAGGAATTTCTGCAGCCACAAACCACCATGGTTACTGCTGCCCCAACAGATTGGCAAACTGCACCCAATATGACCTGGGTTTCAGGCACCAAAAAAAAAACAAAACCCTCAAAAAATTATCATTCTTGAGCTCTCTCTCCCATCCTGCAGCAGTTCTCCTACCTCCAGACACAGGTCCTCGAGGTACATCAGAATATTGGAGGCAGATGTCTTCTCCAGCCCACTTGCTTGTCTCACTCACTTGTCAATGTGCTCCTTGTAAAGGTGCTGACCTCTGTTTGAGACATCAAAACTGTAAGACTGAATCAGACTTGTGAAGAATACAAATAACTGTGAGTGTTAAGTAATTTCCCTGACATTAAATAACTGTAAGCAGTTTTCCCAACATTCCTGCATTACATCCAAATTTCTAAGTTACAGTGAGTCATCAAAACCATTTCCAATTATTTTATTAGATGCTCCAAACAGGAATCTGAGCAGCCTGACCAAATAAGAGAGGCTGGAAGGGTTGAAGTGGGGAACATGATAATTCACTTCAACATTTCCAGTTAAGTCATATATTGAAAACATAGAATATTTCTGAAAATTACTTAGTAAAGAATTAATGTGGCATGCCCATTGACTAGGTATTCCAATCAGATGGAAAACTCCTACATGCTCAGCCTTTACTAGATTTCCTTTCTTTCTTTTTTTTCCTAATTGCAACAAAGCCAAGAAGACACAAAATTGGAGAAAACAATGCAATAAAAAAAAATTGGAGAATCATACTTTATTATTATTTTCATAGGAAGATTTGGGTTTAACTCTTGGGAGGAGACTCAGCTCAAATGACATTTTCACACAACCAGCACATCCTCTCCTGTCTGCTACACTGAGCTGAGTTCAAAATAGCTGAATAGCAATAACTACCAGGCCAGTTGTGGATCTGACATTCAGAATTAAGCAGATGGCAAGCACAAAAATACAGTCTGGGTTAAATACTGACCACATTTGCCAGAAGCACAGACAGAGAAACCCCAGCCACATCCAGATCACAGGCAGAGCATATCCAGATCTACCAAAACAGTAAGAGCAGAATCCAGTATAAATTATTCTTTGCTAATAGTACACGGACATCTGACAGTATTTTTCTTTTTATGCTCTGCTTTATTTTTTTTTCTTTTATTTTTTCCTTCAAAAGGATGGAATTTCACTCTGTGCTGGACAGTTTGGCCAAGAGCTTTTTCCCAAAAGGACGCAATCCCCTTTCTGATGTGAGTGCCTAACACCAGTCTCCTGCCACTCCATCCAGCCACGCTGCCCTCCCTGGCTAGGAGGTGATATTTAAAGCCATGCCAATGGAACACAACAGGGGATAGGCAGAGCACAGGCAACAGAAGGAGGATTTTGCAAGAGCTCTCTGGGTCACATTAAACTCCTTCTCTGGCCACATCCAGTGTCCAGCCCGTATGTCTGAAGATCTTTGCTGGAAAGGCTTTGTTATTTATTTGGAAATTCACCGTGGCTGTGGTTTAACTCTATGTTTTGGAGCTGCTCTTTAATTGATATTGGGCACTTTATCCTCCATAAACAGCAAAGGAGGACAGTGAGGCAGGTGATCAATACCCGTGGATGACCCGGTCTCTATAGGAATGTTACGTATGCATCAAAAATTTCTGCTGAAGAAGAGAAAGCAAGTGCACAAGAGCTGTATTTATGAGGTTAAGAGAATCCTACCTTTGGCTAAGCATCAGTAAAAGCCTCGTAGAGAAACTGCTTTGTTTCTGGCACAAATAAATATTTATTATTGCACTGGGGAAAAAAGTACTCTCACAAAGCCTAACTATTTTAATAAAAAATTTAATATGTTTATTTCTTCCAGACAGGAGATAAAAAGTTGTCAGAGAAATAATGGTTTAAATTACAGTGAGATGTTTCCTTGCCTAATCTTTCTTTTTCTTCTTTCCCAAAAATCTGCATGGCATGCTCAGAAATTTTATTTTTAGTGAGAAATGTCAAGGAAACACTTTATGGTAAGTGGCTGCTCTCTATTAATTCTTTTGTTATTAAATGTGACAGCATTAATTACCATTAATCATTTTGGCTCTAGTATAGATTTCCCACAATAAATTCTTTAAACACATATACAAACCCTATAATCTAATCAAGTAATTTTCTTCTACCTACTTCGAAGGGAGAAAACAGCAAGACTCTTATTGTTTTGTTTTTTTTTTTAATTCTGAGGAGGTGGAGGAGAAACTGGCAATGGGACCTCTATAGGAAGAGAGAAAAAAACCCCAAAAACTATTCCTAAAGACAGTGTATGAGCTTCTCAATAATAATCATACCTCAGAAGAGAGCAAGTGCCTTAATAAAATGTAAAGAAATTCAGTAAGGAAGAGATTTATGCAGCTCTAAGTCATCAAGGAAATCTATTTTTCTGCAAAAGCAAAGATAATAATGAAACTTTGTTTTTCCTCGAGAAAATAGAAAGTAATACCTGAATTAATTCTGCAGCAATTAGCAACGTGTTTCCTAGCTGTGATACAGCCCACATTTCCAGTGCTGACCATAAAGTTCACATTTAGTGACTTAAGCATAAGTTTGCTGAGATAAAGAAGAAATGTGAAGTTACAAATACAGGTTGCTGTTGTCAAGGTAGTCACAGGAGCTTGTGCTCTGTTGTTTTGCACAGGGTAACACTGGGCTGCTGAACCCTTTCCAAATCTGCCATCGCCAGATTCCCAATTTTCATACTGGCAGGTGCATTTTTTAAACCACAGCGGGTAATTCTGCACAATAACATTGTCATTATTCCTCAGAAGCCCCAATTTGAATAAACATGATGAATGAATACATTGCATTTCTCAGAACAAACAAGCTGCAACCTCCATCTTGAGCACAGAAGCCACGATGTGACTGATTAAATATGGATGCTGCTTGCCAAATCTCACTTTCACTTTTAAACTTGTAATTGTCCTCAGAATGAAGTTTCCATTATGAACAGTTAAAACCATTTACCTCAAATATTGATTTACAGCTGGAAGCCTGGCATTAATAGGTGTCTGAGCCACTTTGGGCCTTTACCACCAATCAAGGTCTGTGCAGACAGAGGAGAATAACTCCATGAGGATTCCCTTCACTGGGACATAATCCACACACTGCACTTCAAAGTCCAGGGTCATTCATCCAAAATCCAGCAGCTAAATAACACAGCCACATCCCAGCAGCTCCTCAGGTCTTCTCACCTCATGTTAAACTCTTCAGTCCATCCTTGCACAAGTTTAACAGACAGGTTTTAATCTCTGAACTCATGCCTTTCCCCACTCCAGACAGCTCCCACTGTTTCTGCCTCCGAGCTTCAGCTTTTCTGCAGCATCTGATCTCCTCCACAAATTTCCTTTTGTTCCCTAGGACTCTGGTGTCCTTTCAGTCTCCTTTCAAGGTGTTCTGTTTACCATGTAAAACTGAGCCTTCTAAGAAAAGATAGCCAAACATCACTTCTCTCTCTTTTATTTTCTCTTCCAGAAACTCCCTGAGCTGACATAACACTTCACAGCTGGGTCAATTCCTATATCATATCCTATTTCCTTTCCTAAATCTGCTGCCTTTACAGACTGCAAACCCCTTCTTCCAGCAGGCAGCTCAAGAGTGATTCAGGTAACCTGCAGCTGCTGAGCTGCACCAGGGGTTCCAGACCATCGATGTGAGATGATGCATGGATGTTCCCTCTCTTTCCTTAATGAAATCCTCTAGCGGGGAAATAACAAGGGTCATCACAGGTTGCATAAATTCCTTACTGATGGAAATACATTAAAAAAGAATAGTTACTCCAGTAGTTCCCAGAGGTGCACGGAATCTTTGTGGAGAAAATCAACAGAGATGCAATCCTGGACACAGGAACAGCCTGCTCAGAGCAGGGGTGGAGTCCCCATCCCTGGAGGGATCTAAAAGCTGTGTGGATGAGGCCCCTGGGGACATGGGTTAGTGGTGGCCTTGGCAGTGCTGGGGAATGGCTGGAATGACCTTAGAGGGCTTTTCCAACCTTGATATGACAACCAACCCCATGATTTGCCAAAGCATAGCTGGGAAAACCTGACTTCCCATCTGCTCTGTGCAGAAATCACACCGAGGCCCCTCCGGTAACGCGCCAGAGCGTGGATCTAACAAGGCAGGAAGGTGAAAAACCTCCTTTTCACCCCTTCCATCCACCAGCAGAGCTGAGGGTAACCTACTTTCCCCCAGGAGTCCCCGTGCTTGCGAGGAGCACAGGCACAACGGCAGGGAGCACAGGCGCTGCCTCGCACGCGTTATTTGATGAGGCTTTGGCACCCAAGTCCCCGGCATCCCACGGCTTTCCCTGCTCCCAGGATGTCATGGAGTTATTGACATTGACAGAACCAGGTTAACAGGGACTAAAGGAACACTACAAATTCCCACTCCTAGCAGGAGGGATTGAATTATTGCTTTTTTTTTTCCCCTTTCTGCTTGGCTTTTTCTTTTTTTTTTTTATTTTTTCTCCTGGTGTAAAAGTTCTCAAGTTCTGGATGCAACAGGTTGCAATGCAGGTTGTTTCCCACCATGCTGAAAATGTGCTTTGCATTTTGCACCCCGAGCAGGTAGCCTGGACCCCTTTCAAAATGACTCAGTAAAGAGGTAAATTCTGAGGTATCATTTTCTTCATCTGCGTAAACCCCAGCATTTTTAAAAAATATCATCTGAGATCACTTACCTGTGATATCTGAGATATCATACCCGTGTTATAAAAAAAAGAATAAAATAAAATCCAAATTTTGAAAAGAAACACAGAATTTTCTTAATTTATCAATTTATCACAATTTATGCCACAGTTAGTGAAACTACCCTTGTCTCAATATTAGTCAGACATATCCAGAAACCAAAAAACAAAGGAAAAGACGTGTAATATTTACCAGTACTGCATTTTTGTAAATTTAGTCTTCTTGTTCAAATCTTTTTCACTAGATTATTGTCACTTTCGAGGAAAAAAGGAAATAAAAAAGAAAATAAAAGTAAAAAATTCAAACATTTCCAGTTTCTGCTGCAGAAGAGACAAAATGCCTGTGACTTAGAGAACCTGTCACAAGTTATAAGCAAAAATAGCACAGTTTTATATCTTCGGGAATAACTTCAAATACACAGAACAGCCCCCTGGTTTTAATCTTATTTTTTCCCTTAATAATTGACCTACATAAGTAATCAAATCCTTGGTACATTAGAGTGACATAATTTAAATTTCTCTTAAGTGTACTGTAGAGTTGTCACCGAGGTCCCTAACCAATCATTATGGAAGACTGAAGGCTGGAGTGGTGCTTTGGTTGCCGCAGTATTTGGGGGGGGGGGGGGGGGGAGGGGAAGGAAAAGCAGTAAAAAAAAAATAAAAAACCCTCTAGAAATGAACAACCTGGTGGAGGTTTCAATCCATTAGCAGCATTGAGCTTGCCAGTTCTGTGCTGCAGCATTTGACAAGGCTCTGAGCCAGAGATTAAGGCACGTCTCCTGAGGAAGGAAAAGAACAGGAGCTTCCACACTTCATTAAGGATATGTTTTATTTGCAAACTGCCAACCCACAGAGTGGCACTGACTTTTGGGTCATGGAAAAGGTTGCAGTTGTGCACTTGAGCCGTGCCAAGCTGAGTTGGATAGTACTCCTAAAAAAGCAAATCAAAGAAAGACGATAAGGAAAATAGGGAAATCCACTATTGCAAACCACCTAAAATAGGACTTGAAATGTGACTTGTGCTACAGTCAGGATTTTCCTCCTCAAAAATCGTGCTAAAGCAGGACAAGAGCCCAAAACAACAGGGAGCGGTTAACTACAAAATGTATATTCAGGCTGCATTTTTTTATCATTTAAATATACATTCTCAGATTTATTTCACAGTGATTGCTTTAAAAAATGTTAATATCCCTATAGAATCGAGCCTTATCTCTATTTGATGCTTTGCCAAAGACTGTACTGACATTCCACAACTGTAGACATTTTTTTTTGCTAAGCTATTGTTGTTTTTTCCTGGCTTGTTTTTCAAAATCCAAATAGAAATACGTAGTTTATGTGGTTTAGAGCATAAATCATAAATCACTCATCATAAAGGGCCAATTCTTGGAGCCTTTATTTGTTGTTTGCACTGGCAATTTCCCAATCATTTTCTCAAGGAGCAGCATTTGAATAAAGACATGGTTGCCAGTAAAGGTAAATTCTCTCTGTTCCAGGAAAAAAAGCTTTAACAATAATATTCTGAGTTAGGTCCCAGATTCTCTGCACTGACATCAGCATGGTGCATGAAAGGTGCTCAAATGGCTAAAGGTAAGAAAAAAAGAGTGCCCGTGGGACCATCACTGGGAAGCTTGCCTAAGAAAATGTAAATTATATTTCTGGAATGTCCATGACCTATTTCCTCGGATTTGAAAAGCGCCAATAGTGATCACCAATGGAGCTGTGAGTTGCTCTGCCTGTGCACCCACCTTCTGCAGTTGCAAACACCACTGCAGCCACTGCAAAGCTGCCAGAGGTGAAGGTGTAGCTCGACCAGGACCAAAACTTGTGGCTCTACATCATCTTCAGTGCCTAAAGAAACCAGAGCAATTACTTCTATTTTTAATCTGTAGCTGAAAGAAGATCATTCATGGACAGAAAATGCTTCTGCTGTGTGTCCTTCAGTACTTAAGAAAACATGAATTCAATAATCTATTGCTGCACAGAACAACAGCAATTTTTAAAGTACTTCAAGCTCAATTGCCTTGGTAGAATTTATCTTTTTTTTTTTAAATGCATGCATATCTCAGGGTATTTTAACTTAACATGTCCACATGTGCATTTACCAACCACTGTTGACTGGTGGTTCTCCCATTGAGCTTCCTGATTTTTCCCATTTCACCACCTCTAATGACATTTTCAGCTAAAACTGCTACTTTCTGTGTAGTGCAAAATGACAAGATGTTATGAGAGCCATAACTGGCAGCAAAAGCAGCACCCTGGCTCAGCCCAGGCAAAGGCTCTGGGAAGCATCTTTAATGAGATCAATGGAATTTTTGCTTTGCCTCTCCTCTCAGAGTCATGCAGAACAGAGAAAGTCAACAACTGCAAAGATATTGGTGTTTTTTGGTCTTCTCTATTCAGGATAACCAAATTTGTTGACCTTTGAAGGAACAGTTAAACTATTTGTAAAGCTGAAGTGATAAAATCATCAGCCAAAATAAAATATTCATCCAGAACAGAATCATGGCATCTCCTCAGTCTTAGGAGCTGGGAGAGAATCAGTGATTGGAAAAAATATCCAAAGCTTACAAGAGAGAACTTTTGAGCTATTGTCCAATTTTGCTTTGCTCCTATAAATTTTCTTCACTTCCCATGTTCTGCTTGCATAAAAAAAAATAAAAGAAGAAAGAACTACCAACAAAAACACCAAACCTATAACCATCAGTTAGGTCTGTGGTGAGGTGTTTGTCTGCCAACCTGAGGTCAGAAGCAGAGCTGGGATCGCAAAAACGAGGCTTTGTATTACAGCATTGTATTTTTGATGCGGTATTTGAGAGTCAATTACTGTTTCCATTATAAACCCTGTTTTCCAAGGGTTTATACCTCAGCCGTTTTCATTTTCATCATTGCTGAACTTGGCATATGAGCATTATGGGTTCACAATTTTCAAATAGACCAAATTAGGTTGGCCCATTTTTAGATACAGAGTAGTCAGAAAGTGTTTGTCAGTTGGTTTTGATTTCTTATTCTTTGAATTTCAAAAACTGAACTATAGTTTCACTTTTAGAACTACATTACTTCAGAGAATTAGTCTCTGTGGCTGTGTCTGATACCTCTCAGCACTTCTAAGAAAACTTTAATTGCATTTCTTTGTAAATAAAAAAGCCTGTTGACAAAATTCTCCCTTTAAGAGCTGATTTTCTGTGTGTAATTTCAGATGCCGAGGCTCCCAAGCCATATGTCCCTACAGAGGCTGGTGCACATCAAGCCACTTTTACAGCTGAGAGGTGGATTTTAGCCCAGTAACTTACCTCATTTTGGAAAACTGGGGGCAATGCATCAATTCAGAGGTCAACCTCTCCAGTCATCATCTTTCCGGTGACTTCAGAAAGCTTTGGACCTGAGAGACCTGGAGGAATTGTCTCACTGTTTCCCCCACCAATGACTCAAGGTTGACTGTGCAACGTGGGGCCGAGGGAGAGCTGTCTCCTGGGCCAGGTGAAGCCCAGAACAGAGTGCACCCTTGATTGAGACCGAAATCCAGATGGCCACTGGCTGCTGAGCCCTCCATCTGGGGCTGCGTGTCACTCAGTAATTGCACACAGCAGATGATAATTGCTTAAAAGCTCCTTCAGCTTAGAAAACTCACTTTGCCAAGGCCACGACGAATATTTTTCTTTGACTTCAATTTCCATGCATTCCTTCCACCTGAATTTCCTGCATTTTTTTCTATTAATTGAAGATAGCTGGAATCACAGGGCAATGACACAAAAGTTTCACAATTTGGCTCTAGAACTGTTGCACTGACTCATGTTCAGTTCATCCCTGTGAACGCCTGTTTCTGGAGAAAAGGTTTGTTTCGTCTGAAGTACAAAGAACTCAAAGTTCATTTTCACTAGAAAGGTTTCTGGTATTTTTCCCCAACAGAGCTGCTCTATAGTCTAAAAGCAGAGCAGTCTGCCCTCTACGAGCCACATCTCTACTTTAAGGTGACCAATAAAACCTTTAACTTCTAAAATACAATTCCACTTAATTTTTTTTTTTTGCAAATCATTCTTAGAGTACACCAGTAAGATCTGCAAGTTGGATCATACTAATTTGCTTCACTGGGAAAATGAATCACAGCAAAGCTGTGACTCACCCAGAACCACACAGAGGATCAGGGTCAGAGACAGGAGGAGAACAAACATTCCAATGCCCACTGCCGTAGGTTGCTTTCCCAACACAGAAACTGAGCAGAAAGCAATTAGGTTCTAGTCCAAACTTTGCCATTGGCAATTGATTTCAATAAGTTCTAGGACAAATCACTATTTCTCACTCCTTCTGGAGGAAGTCACAGGATTTTGTCACCTATGCTTACATCCCCCATCATAGCAAGGTGAGGCACCAAGCCAGTAGGCAGCACCAAGCTTCATCACTGCAGCAGTTTGTATCATACTGTTAGGTGGATTCTATTTTTCCCACATGTGATTGACAGGATGCATTTCAGGGTTGGAATGCACAGTTTTGGGCTCCCCTCTTCCCTTTCACCCTCTGCGTAGGATCACCAGGGGCTGTACGTGCAGAGAGTGCTTGCCCAGATCATGTTTTTGTGAACACTGACAAGAACAACTTTCTTGAAAGCTATCAAAGGCATCCTCATTATCCTTTATGGGCTGTGTAGAAAATGTCTCCACTATTAGACATTTAACTGGAGTGCAGCAGAATGATTTTGCTGGCCCCCTCCAGTTCTCCGAGTAAAAGCTCTGTTCATAATCAGTTTCTGCTTTTTTTAATGACCCTCAAGAGGTCCCTTCTGGTACACTTCAGTTCCCTTTCTAGTGTCCCATTGATTTTACAGACTTTAGGAACTTGCTCTTAACCTTCTGCTTTTTCCCTGGATCACTGCTGAATGATTAGGCACCACACAGCCCTTTGTTACCCAGTACACTGAGAGTGATATCTGGAGAATTAAAACACCAGTTACAATAACATTTGCTGGGGAAAGAGACTGTTCTTCTCTCAGGGCTATTGACCCCATTTATGTGCATGATTTTCTAAGAGGACAAGAATGACTTCAGACTCAGGCAAAAAATACAGGATGGTCTGCTTGAGCACAAGATTGAAATCCACTCAAGGGCCTGCGCTTGTGCTGTGAATTTTAGCAGCAGAAGTGGAAGCATTTAGTGTTGGGAAGGGTAGGTCAGAGCCTGGAATATGGTGGGCAGTGTGCAAGAATAAAAAGTAGAGATTAAAGAAAAGGATTTTAAAGGATTTTCCAACTAAAGTGTTTCCAGTTATCTGATTTGATTCACATGGAGCCACAGCAGTGCCAAAAATGCATGCTCGTTGGGTTTTTTTGAAGTTGGAGAAGTTTGAGAATTACTTCTTAAGACATGCCAGGTAAATTCAAAGAGAGGGATGCTTGATGCAAGGACATCCTCCTAACCACAGAATAGCAGTGCCACAGCCTGTGATTAAATGTGCTGTTCCTCCCAGAGACTCTGATCCTTCTCAGATGCTCTCATTCCACCCTGGTGCAGGAATCATAGAATGGTTTGGGTTGGAAGGGACCTTAAAATGATCTGGTTCCAACCCCCCCTCACCATGGGCAGTGACTTTCCCATGCAATTTTAGGACTTTTTTTCTTTGCCATGTCCTCCCCGAGTACCACATCAAACTTTTTCAAGGTAGATCAGCTCTTTGAAAAAGATAAAGGACCAAGCTCTGATATCATCCTGCAACTTCCTCATTCAACCCCCCCAGCTTTTCCCAGGAGGGTAAAGTTCAGGAAACTCCATTTGCACCAACAAGTTTGAACCAGAGTGCAGAGTGCCCAATTACCGCCCGCCCTCGGCTGCTGCTGCCTGCCTGAAAGATGCTGGGAGGGGGGCAAAAATAAAAATAGCCAAGCTCAAAAAAAAGCCAGAGAAAGAAATCACATCGTTGTTGTGGTTGTTGAGATGCCAGCTGAAAAGGAATCATTATAAAGAGGCTGATACTTTCGGGGGAGACAGAGGACTCACCCGAATGAGCCCAGTTAAGGGCCTTAGCAGAGAGGCGGCTTTAACGGCTCTCTGCAACTGGTGAGTCTCCCTGCTTGGCTGGCTTTGAATTGTGTGTTACTGCAGGAACATCTCACAAACAGGGACACCCCTCCTTTTAAAAACCGTTTGCTCCTGAAATAGCAACGCAATTTAGCAATATTTTGTATCAAGACAATTACATTGTAGTATTATTGTAGTCTTAGTACCTCATTAAAACAAAAAAATGTTAAATCCTTGTTTTGTTGAACACAAGAGATGAATAGTAAATATTGATTTAGAATGAATGCAAACATTTCCCTAGGAGTGGATAATTACAGCCTTTCTATGCAAAACACTTATATTTGAAGAAGCACTTCACTTACTTTGCCATGTGGTATACATTCTTTAGTACATTTTAAATTATACGTTGTCCTGGACAGTGTCTGCTCTATAATTTCTTGTGTCTCTACACCAGAGTCAGTATGTAATTTTAAACTGCAAACTTTCTGCCAACGAGAAGGGGAGAACAAGCTTAACTCTTTCCCTTAGCTGGGCTCAGGAATCAAGTCAGACTGCACACAGAGTCCTACGGTCAGCGAGCTCAGGGCTCGAGCAGGAAGGAACAAGTTTGGAGTAGCTGCAATTTAACAAAGATGCTGCTCCCAGCAGTCCTCGTTTTCACACGGCATTTTCTGATTACGTCCCAGCCTCCACGTGCTCCAGTTTCGAGCCAGATCACAAGGAGTCCAAAAGTTTGAACAAAAAACTCGACTTCCAGAGAATTCACAAATGAACTGAACATGTGAAAAATAGCGCTGAGGTTAAGCACATTCGAATGTATATCTCAAGGAAATAATTTATTCTACTTATTTTGGCATTCAGATGGGCAGTTCCTTTGCTGACATGGGAGAGACTTGGCTCTTTCTAAGGAGGGTCAAGCATTCATATGGTGCTTCATGAAAGTAGAGGACAGAGTTTATACTCCAAACCCTATAGCCCTTGTCAGTCATTTTAAACCATGTATGTCTATTAGGTTGAAAAACTGGAATATAAATTCATAATCAGACAACATGAATGTGAACACAATATGCCCCTAGTAACTCGAGAGATTAATCCAAATGAGTTATGAATTTTGTTATCTTATATAACCACAAGCACCCTCACTGCATATATTTCATGGACCAAGTTTTTCAAACCTGGGACCTCGCACCTAAATGACTTTTTTTTTTTCATAAATATTCAAGCCCTCATCTCCCCATCCCAAAACAAGCTTAAAAGGATATTTAAACTCATCCTAGTTTAAGCAGCATTTAAGGATGCATTTAGAGCCCCTTGACACATCATGCAAGGAGAGGGTTCTGTGTGCTGCTGGATGCAGAAACTTTAGGCCCCACAGAAGATTAGAGACTGTGGTTAATTCGTTGCAGTAATGAGCAGAGCAATGGCACTCAAAGGAAGAGCAAACAAGCGTTGAATGTGATTCCAGACATTGACCACAAATTGCATTGACTAACCCAGCACAGCCCTGGCAGGAGGCTCTTACATGTGCCATATACTTTGGATATCTCCAACTTTTTCTGTAAAACTCACAAAGCTGGCTGCAGCTACAGGACAAGAGGAAACTGCCTCAGGCTGTGCCGGAGGAGGTTTGGGTTGGACATTGGGAAGAATTTCTTCACTGAAGAGGTGGACAAGCTGCCCAGGAGGTGGTGGAGTCACCATGCCTGGAGATGTCCAAGGAACGACTGGACGTGGCACTCAGTGTTCTGGTTTAATTGAAGAGGTGGAGATCAGTCACATGTTGGATTCAGTGATGCTGGAGGTCTTTTCCAACCTTAATGGTTTTATGTTCTCTGATTCTACAGGTCTTACACCCGCACATGTGCACTGGCACAATCATGTTTGCTCACAAAGCACATCCCACTGCTACTCCTGCTGGATTTTCAGCCGGAGAGCCCATTGAGTGGAATCTCAAAATCATTGAGATTTTAAAATTCACAATCTACTACTGTACAAAAGAGTTAAATACAGGTTCAAGGAAATATTGTTGCATTAGGGCAGAGGTGCAGGGAGGGGAAAGAAACTAGATAAATTTGAAATAAAATAGATTTTACCATTTCAAAATAATTCCATGGATGGAGGAAAAGGGGAGAACGAAGGGGAAAAAAAACCAACAAAAATACCAAAAAAACAGCATGTCAAAACACAGTAAGTTCTAAACTGAAACAATAGAAGATTTCTGGGAAAAGCAATGAAATGCTGATGCCCCTTATTTTCTCCAAGACCTTCCTCATGAGCCTCACACTTCACCCACCACCAAACCTTTCCACACCGAGGTTTTATCCAGCAGCTGATCATAAAGAGATGCATTTCCCTAACATGTGCTTCCTTAGGCGCAGCTCTGTACCTCCTGAGAAGCTTAGCAGAGCATTAAGGCAAGAGACTTCAATCCTGCGGGCAAAGTTATGCCTCTACAAGGAAAATATTCAACCTCCCCACTTGGCACCTACCCCTGTGCTATTTGGAGGCAGCCCCATCTCCACAGCAGCACCCAGGATATTCCTGCTCAGAGCGACTGAAGAAACCTTCCTCTGGAATTTACTGGCTTTAAAATTACCTCTCCCCTTTGCCCCCTATTCCAAGGATTTGCATAACCATGGGGGGAAAGACGACATGAGATAAAAATAAATGCGGCCACTGCAGATCCAAAATCAAGGGGAAAGTGTCAGGGCAGTGTTTTACTTTGGGTTTTAGTGGAGACAAAATAACTGAAACTACTAGGAAAGATAACGTATGACTAAGAAAATTCCCTGAGCAATCAGAGGATGTGTTTTCAGCTTTTTTACATTCTAGTTTTATTTTCTCACAGCAATGAAATAGGATGAGATTGGAGTCCCATGACCAAGCTGGCGCAATCCACGCACCCTACCTGGATAATCACGGGCTGTAAATCATCATTTTATAAGAATTTAACTTTTCAGCTTCCAACATAATCAAACGTGGTTGTGAGGGGGGCCACTAATCATGACAAAAAATATACTTCAGCTTCTTTCTTGAAGTGCCAACTCCAATAAGTTCTCCGAGCGAAATTAAATGCATGCTCTTATTCCAAACCACAGTTTCCCCCAGGGATGGCCCGATCTCAAGTGGGGGCTGAAAGGCCAGTTGAACCACAGCCCAGGGTTACACCCATTTTTGCAGTTTTTTTTAACTACTGCATGTAGTATAAATTGTATCCCAGCCCACTCAGTGACTGTGCTTTCCAGCACTGGTAATAAAAAAAGATGTCTTCATAGTTTCCACATTCCAGCACTAACGAGTGGGCCAGTCCATATCTTCCCTCGGTTTCTCACAGTTTTGTGTTTGTTTGTTTTAAAGGCTTCTCTGCAAAGCTAAGGGCAGAGAAGAAAGAAAGATCTGGTGTGTGGCGTGACGGTTGGCGCCGAGTCTGAGAACAGTAACAAAGAGTCATTTTAGAGTAGAAATTAAAGTGGAAAAGACCCATTAGTCCATGTGCTGCGTGTCCCTGCCAGCGCGAGGGTGCTCCACGCAGCAAGGCTTTTCCGCAGGCTCGGCACCGAGCTCCCTGCTCCTGCCACCAGTGCAAAAATCGCCACATTCGAGTGGAAAACGCACCCCTCCACATCCCGAACCTTCAGAGAGGGCGTTCCACCTCCTGAAGCCTCCCAGAGACAGAGCATCTCCTCTCCAATGGCACAGGGGGCTGGGAGGACCCTGGCTGGCCTGTCCTCCAGCAGAGGAGCCGGTCGTGGTGTCGGCGTGCCAGCTGCTGCCCTGCTGCCACACCGGCCAAAGCAAACATCACACCATGCAAATTTATAACAAAAAGTGGAGCAGAGGCCAAACACAATGCCCTCCTGGTGGGAGGAAGTGTGGAGACAAGACTTTTTCCCTTTTTTTTTTTCCTCCCCCTTCCTCTTGGAAGGGAGGGGAAATGTTTCTTGGCTCCTCACTGTGAAATACAGCAGTGGCAGGGGAAAGGGAGCAAATCCAGGCGCTGGCTTCTGCAGATATCGATCTCTGTGCACTCTGAAGTGGATTGTGAACTTTGGCAACCTCACCCCCAGCCAGAGAGCAGGGTCAGGGAAGACTGTCTGAGATGGAAATAGCCATTTTCGTCACTTTTTAACCTTGCAGTCCCTCAGCAGGGTGTGAAATCCTGGAGATCGTGCAGGTTCTGCAACACAAGGCAAGTGCTGCAGCAGGGTGGGCAAACCGGAAGGAAAGGGTGGAGTGGGGTCAAGTTTTTCCATCCCAGTTCCCAGATCATCTCCAGAAATCTGATGGCATAGAGGGGAGTCAGAAAGGGTGAAGTCATTTGCCTGTGGCATCAGATGTAGAGGCAAAAGAGAACACTGGAAGCACGAATGGGCTCACACTACTGCAAAAAAGAGAAAAAAAGAAAAAAAATGAGTAATTTTATGCTTTAACAATACTGGCACTCAGGAAAGATGCAGTTCTTGAAAGCTGTCATGTGTTTGGGACTCCAGTATTCCCCTCCAGACACATCCATCCTCCATTCACAGGACCGATGGCCAACACATTCAGGGCTAATTCGGCGCATTCCTGATCCCTGGGACCCACTCTGCATGTGCAGAAGAACTTCTCACAATGCAGGCAGTTGATCTGCACACACTGCAGGCTTTGTCCAGGACTTCTCCATGTCAGGCATCCAAACTGGAGCTGCTGAAGTCCGGAAACAGCCCAGACAAATAGCAAAAACACTATTTCTCTGTATGCAGAATATTTTTAAGCAGAATGAGGGCACTTGGATTATGCCGGCTGTGTAGGGGAACAACCCCAAAAGTCCACAATGAGAATGTAAGCACTAAGCAGACAGGCCAGCCAGGGAACAAGCCTCTGTATCAAATGATAATCGAGGCTAGGAGAAGCAAATCTGAATTTCCTAAGCACGGAGAGGGCTCACAGGGCTGGTGGAGACAGTACTTACCACAGGAAAGCGTTAACAAGCAGTGAAAGAACTGAAGCGCATCTAATTAAAAATGCATACCAAGGCATAAAGACAGAGTATAAGAGTAAACAAATGGCAGAGACCAGATTTGTTTGCAATAAATGAAGAGGAAAACACCACACAATGCAAACATATCCAGCACAGGATATGGAGGGAGGCGGGCAGGGAAAGGCACCACTCTGCAAAAACCTCCCAAAGCAAAGTACAAGGCAAGAGAAGAGCATGTGGTGCACTCAAGCATGGATGAGGGGGGCCAAAGGGCTGGAACTAGCTCCAAGACACCATCCCTGGTAGGAATATTTGTTGTTTCCAAACAGGTACCTCACTGTAATATGGTTAGACCAAAAGACGCTGCCAAGCAGAGCTCCAGCTCAGCATATGAACAGGCCACCACGGGACACAAAACAAAGCAAGGCCATATGGGAAAGAGTATGTTTTAATATTTCTGCTGTAAAATACCTAGAGATAGGCAGGAAGATACTGATTTTGTCCAGGAGGTTGGGGCTGTCATGAAATAGCCACTTCTGTTTCACTAGCTGGATGAACAGAGTTTGTGAGTGTTTACGTGAGTGGCACTGCCCTATCTGCATTGGATTTTCAGAAATCAAAATATCTTCAAATTTTAGAATGATTTGAGTTGGAAGGGACCTTAAACCTTATCTGTTCTCACCTCTGCCATGGGCAGAGACACCTTCTACTAGACCAGGTTACTCCGAGCTGCATCCAAACTGGCCTCGGACACTTCCAGGGATCCAGGGGCAGCCACAGCTTCTCTGGGCACCCTGTGCCAGGGCCTGCCCACCCTCACAGGGAAGATATGCCATTAGAAGAGCTCTTGCATCCAGGAAATACTGACACCCTGCACTGCTGGTGTGTTCATCATTCCTGATTCTGAATAGCACTGGAAAACAAAGCCCAGACACTGCCAAGACTTGCTATGTCACACCTTAACCACAAGGAAAACAATGGCTTTCCAGGGCCAGCAGGAACTCAGGCCCATTGGCAGCAGTTTGTCCTGTCCTCCCTCACCCCAGTCACGAGGCCACCTTCCTTTTTTCAATAATTTTCTTTCTTTTGGGTGCTGCAGCACTGAACAATGGTGATCACACCATTTCCCAGAAGCAGCATTTGCTTGATTACTGCGGAGCACTGTCATCTGTTTGTTTTTTCAGCACATGATAGGCCACTGCCTCCATTCCCTTGGGATTCCCAGCCAAGCGCAGTTCCCATCCAAATGGGGATAAAAGTTCAATTTTATTTCACGGTTTTGTCTCCCTCACAACGAATCTTTTCTGACAGTGTTTTCTGACTGCTAAACTGTTCCGTTTTGAGCGATTGATCTAAAACATCTGTCTTGGAGATTAAGAGCAACATTGAAGGGATACTGCAACGCCGTTCCAAAGGTGTGGAAGTTTCTGAACACCAAACCAGTAAGCAACATGAGGGAACTTTTAGGAAAACTCATGCACCTCACCACTTGGGTTTGCAGCGTGCATCTTTCCCTGAAAACTTTTGCCAAGTGCCACATAATACAGGAAGTCATGCTTCAAAATATTTAAGGTTGCATTTCTCACTGTTTCCTCCTTATCGTTTATAAGACCCACATTTCAAAATGTCAGACTACATATGGGAATGTTTAATCTCAAGGATGCTGATCCTTTGGGAAACTTTTTTAATCTTCTCCTAAAGTTGGGGGATTTGTTGGGGTTTCTTTTCCCCCTTTGCTTCTCTCTTCTCTTAATGTTTTGCTTCTGTTTAGGCTGTACCTTGTTTCTTAGCTGTTTTTAAACCCCCTAGCCTCAAGCTGTTCTCCCCTTACAGAGGACTTATATACACCTTTTTTAATACAGTTGAAGGCAGGAATATTACATTCTGCTGATATTTTAGCATTCCAAGAAATACAACAAAATTATAAACCAGCAAATTTAACTCAGAATGTTTAAACTGTGAAAGTTTGTGTGCAGTCGATGCACGGTGTTAGTTCTGCAATGGGCCTGAATACCAGTCCCAATGTTTGGCACTGCATTTTTGTTTAAATTCCATTACTTCCGCCTGCCCATATCACTGCATTTATTTTTAGTGCGTGTGCTCCTTACTGCCAACTGAAATTCATTTAATGTTAGGCACACAACAGTTTTCAATACCTTTCTGTTATTTGGCTGTATAATTAGCTTTCCGAAATATGATTTATTTTATTTTAGTTAAGTCTTGGCAAGAAAGCAGGGGGCATGGGGGGTTCTTCAAGCACAAGTTTACTACTGACAACACTGCTACAAATGGCATGGAGACCAGCATCAGAAATCCATCTTATTCACAGAAAAGGCAAATCCATTGGGGATTAAGCGTAGCCCCTCTCCACCCTCCCCTTCCCTGTCCCCCTTGGCTACCCTCCATTTACCAGCTCAGACATGGAACTGGGACTTATTCCTTGATTCAGAAAAAGGAGCTATTAGAAAGCAACACCAGTTCCGAGTGTGCTGGACCCCATCCAGGCAAAATTTGTTCATTTCTTAATAATAACAACATCACATCCTTCTAGGTCATTCATAAATAAAGGGTTTGGAGGGGCTGTAAAAGGATTTTTCTTTTTTCATTTGCTAAATGAAACTATTGCTATAAAGGCCCTACATAATTCGCAGTAACCTGTGGTATCATAATAAACTGTGTTCTTTGGCCTCAAGCTCACACAGTGCTTAAGAATATGTTTAACTGAGGGACTGAATGTGACTCCCATTTAGAAAAATAAAAAGATATTTCTCTGCCTTTCAGGAGAACATATGTGGCAATATTTTGATATTTGGGCACCTGTGCGCCTTGACTCCTGGAAACAGCCACAGTGAGGTCAGTGACAACCAAAAGTACCAGATTCTGCATATTGAAGAAAATATTTTATGCAAAGCTTTCAAAAGATATAATGAAATAAATTCCATTTGCTATAATGAACTGAAAAATTATATAATGAAGAGTATTTGTGTGTATATATATATATATGTATATATATACATACGCACATATAGGCTGGGTATCAACAGACACCCATCCCACACAGCAATCAAGGGTTGTCTCTAGAACAGATCCTTTTGGAGTAGATTGTTTCCTGGGAATAGTTTTCTATATCTTCTGATAGGGACCTTTAAAGGCCATCTAGTCCAAACTCCTTCCAACAAACAAGGACATCTTCAACTAGATCAGGTAGCTCAGAGTCCCATCCAGCCTGACCAGGAGCAGAGCAGCCACCACTTCTCAGGACAACCTTCTTCACTGTTTTACCTCCCTTATTAAAACTTCCTTATTTCCACGCTGAACCAACCCCCTTCCAGTTTATCCCTTGTCCTATCACAACAGGCCCAGCTAAAAACTTGCCCCCATCATTCTTACAGGGGAAAAATATGCATAGTCTTGACCTTTTGGTGTCTGGCAGCCTGAGGATATGGTGGACACCGTGTAGATCCCACAGTGCCTGCTTTTCCCTCTGTTTCCTCCTCTGATGGAGCACTAATGGATGCAATCGTGTGTCTTTTGGATTATTAATCTACACACAAGAATGCAGTCCTGAACCTTCAGAAAAAGCCATCACACTCATAGTTTTAACATACAACATGACCCTGATGAGTCCTGCCTTGCATCCAGCTCATCAGAGCCTCCAGGAAGAAGTGAGGTTTCGGGGTGGCAGTGCGGCTGTGGAATGGGGTCAGCTGCTGCCTCTCCCAGCCTCACCTTTCCTGTGTGGAAAACAGGATGTCACTCAGCAATGTCTCATGCCTTTCCCCCAGTCAGGCTGAGAAATGGGGACACTGCACATCCTCTTACACCACTCAGCTGCAAAACTGGTGTGGGGCTTTGAATAATTAACAGGAACGACCAGCCTGGCTGCTTACAGGAGTCATCAAGAGAGATTAGCTGGAAGCAAGTACTGATGCTCTTAAACTTCTTATGTCTACAGCTGGCCTTGTTTTTTTTTCACTCCTGTTTCATTTAGCACCAAATTCTCCAGGTGCTTACAGGGCAGAGCTGTACCAGGGCTGGTCCCTGCTGCTGAGGGGCTGCCCCACTGCAGCTCTGCTCCCCACGCTGGCATGACTGCCCCACCTTGATGCTATCAAGTTCAAATTCCCTGGATTTTGTTTGCTGTGCCATAAAAAGTACATGGTAGCTGCAGTCCATCATGCTAAATCATTTTAGCACCTCCTTTACCCTACATAGACTTACAGTGCTGAGAGCACATTTGTATTTTTCTCCTGCTACTTTGGATTTATACAAAAAAATGCCCCAATTTCCATTTATTTGTGACAGAATATTGCCTGTCTTCTTGTTTTATCTTTTCAGCTTAAGAAAAATAACATAGGACATGATCACCACTAACAAGACAGCACATTCTATATAACTTCTCCCGCTGTGTTGTTTTATTTACCAGCTTTCAAATCCCTAACCTTCCTCTCTCCAACTTCCTTTTAAATGAAAGGATCCTCTTGTCTCTGTGAAGTTCTTATCATCTGCACTGGTTTGCCTGTTAAAGTTTCAGCATCCATTTAATCAGTGATGCTTATTCTGCCTAATGACTCCTATACCCCTGTTAATACTCTTTTATCTGGCTCTAATATTTTAAGATCTTGTCTAATATTAATGCTAAATGCTAATATTAAAGATTTGCTACTAATATTTTAAGCTCTTGCTGGTAGTGCACTAATGTTTAGGGAGGTGCTTGGGAGTTCATTGTGTTGGAAGGACCTCTGGATATATTTCAACAGCCTTTATGATCATTGCATAGAAATCTAGGCAAAATAAATGGAATAGAGGGACAGGTTTTAGCAATTTATTTATGGAGTATCCTGCCAGCAATGAGCTCAGAATCAGGTTGAAAATGCATGTGTGTGTGGGCATGTGAGTGTGTGCCTCTGTACATCTCTCCAATAAACCAGGGTAGAGAAAAACAACCCCATTGTGAGGCAGAGGTGGGGACACCTGCAGCCTCTCCCCCACCAGGTTCCAGCCACTCCAGGTGATGCTACAGGGACAGGGAAGGAGGTGGCTGCTGTCCCACAGGAATCCCAGCCCTGAATTACAATTCCTTCACTATTGCTACTTCACCAATTTTTTCTATACCCTTGCAGACAGCCACGTTTATCTCTTGGCAATAGAACATCCTAAAGGTTTACAGAGGACTAGAAAAAATATTTAAAAGAAAAAATTAAATTAAAACTTCCCATACTTCAATGTCAGTTTATTAACATGAACCTCTGCCACATGCAAAGGGAGAACAGAATCCACTCTGCCTCTGAAGAACAACCTCCTCCACTAAAAATAAAATACAGTGCAGCATTTATTTCACCATGGTTTAAGAGTTAATGAAAGATTTGCACCTGTACAGCTGTTGCAGACTGAAACGAGCTTGTGGAGAGAATGTGTTTTCTGGTTGAGACAGTTGTAAATGCCTTGAGTAAAAACACTGAGGACTGCTAATGGATAGGTTTATTTTAAAGCATGCCATCTGCTATCAATCATAGAGAAGTATAGGAAGCAAGTTTGGCTGTGCTCCCTCCTTGTGAGCCTGATAAAGATAGGGCTGTGGTACTCTGGAACATTTAGTACTCGAGAGAATAAAACATCAAACCTACTCAGCAGCTCCACTAACAATAATAAAAATGCCTCTGCCTAAAGGTGACATTCTGAATTTACGATTATTTGTGTCTATAAAGTGTATTCTTTGGCTCCTGACTCATTCTGACTGTCTCACTACAAGAACAATACATTAAGCCTGCCTGAAGTAAATGGAAATCCTATCCTTTTATTAAACCAGCAGCCAGTACCTGAGATGTTCTTATGCCCTGTAGGACCCAAAGAAGGTTTTCTGCTCTGAGTGTTAATTCTTTTGCTGGGATTAAAGTCAACTGCAGAGAAAATGCTTATTTTGTGCACTCAGAACTAAGCCCTTCTCCAGGTAAATGTACTTTTAAAAGAATAAGAATAAAAATGAGAGAACCCAAGGCACATTCTGAATATGCAAATACGCCAAGCAAAGGCTGCAAAAACTGCAATTTACCCCAATAGCTCATATTTTATGCTACTTAGCATTTGAGACAGGAAAAGCTCACGCTGTAAGAACCTGCCCAGGAAAACCATGCACAAAACTCCCAAAAGGTGTGTGCCAATCTTCCTTCCTAGCTCTGAACTTCACATCTGCTGAAATTCTCCAGAATTGAATCCAGGGATTTTTTTAATATAATTTTTTTTCCTCCTTTTTTTTTTTCCCTTACACTGCATTTTCCCCAGAAAAGGCAATTGGAAGATGCAGAGCTACTTCCCTGAGATGCACGAGCATTTGGTTAACTCCAGAGGTATGAATCATTCCCTTGGCTAACACCACATCCCTCTCCTCTCACTCACACCCTGGTGCCCCACTGCTCAGGGGCTTTTGAGCCTGCCTGCTTAAAAAATAATTAAATATATAACACTTCTTGGCAAATTCACCAGGTGTAAAGAACCCTTAGCAATGGAGCACACCGGATCCCATCTCCTGTCTGCAGCTAAACGAAATTCCCTTGCAAGCCTGCTGCTGATTGGAAAGCATTGCTGTGGAAGCTTGGGGAAAACCCACCTGGTGATCAAGCTCATGGGTCTAATTAAAGTCAGTAGAGAAATTAAAAGTGGGGAAAAAAAAATTAGAACAGCAGCATGGGAAAAAAAAGGAGTAAGCATTTGCAATAAGAAAATGATAAAAAGCAATGGAAAATGTGAGCTTGCCTTTGAAGTCTGCTCTGGAAAGTGACAGTGACTTCTTTCAACGCCCCCCACACCTTGAATTCTTTACACAGTGGGCCATAGGTCCAAGCAGAAAAACAGGAAAGGGAGGTTTAGATTTATAAAGTTCAAAAATATTAAATCAAAGCTGATTTTGGGCTGTATTCACCATTTGGTCCTCAAGAGCTTCACTGTCTTTAAAGTCCATGGTCAAATGACCACTGGTTTCAAAGGATATCTTTAATCCCTTTGTCTGAGGAGCAAAAGAACTGAGATATAAGTTTCTAGGGGAGCATAAAAATTAGTACATACTTGGAGTGAATAAAATGAAAGATTATGAAAAAAAGTTAGAAGACTATAGAGACAGAGGAAAACCACAAAGATAGAGAAGATTGTTCTACAGGGAAGTGGATAAGCTCTGAGCACATTTGGAGCAGTCTGCATGGTCACTTGGCTGCACAAACACAGAAATACTGGAAACAATGCAGGAATATAAGAAGGCAAAGCTCAAGTAACAGGAAAAACTGTAAAACAGGCAGTTATCAAAAATTCCATGCTCAGCAACACCTGGGAAATAACTTCCCTGGAGGCACTTCTCACCTCGAGGTGGGGATTTCCAAATTACTTCTTTTCAAGAGCAGCACCCCAACTCATAAGGAAATAAATATCAATGACCATCTCTCACTACTGAGCTCTGTACCAAAACCAGTCTGTTCCATGGCACAAGAAGAGGGACAGCAAGTCATACAAGGGCACATCATGAACACCAAGGTCACAGACCAGCCTCAACCATTAAAACCTTCAGCAAAAAGAGTTCACCAAAACTCCAGCTGATCCAAAAATTATTATAGCATTGAAACTTTCACAAAGACATAGCTTTTTCTCAAAAAAATGTCATTGCCAAGATTTTAAGTCTGGGATGAGGGGCTTGGATAGCCAGAGGAAAGCCAGAGGAAGCCAATCCAGACTCACCCATAGCCTGATGGTTACGTGCCCAGGGATGGTGGGAGGTCCAGGTCCAAATTCCAACTCTGAAGACATTCCCAACAGCATCCAGAAGGAAAGATCTTCTCCATAGCCTTACTCCATGACATTTTGCAGGAAAAAAAAGTATATAATTCCCAAGGTTTTCTTTTTTCTGTCTTATGAGAAATGGAAACAAATTAAAAGGCTTGAAAACTTTTCATGGCATAGACTCATCCACGGCCAGCCCTAACCCCATGCTGCCCAGAGGTTCACAGGCACTCTGCTCCTACCAGAGCTCATGTGGTGAACTCCCCATCTTTTGCACAAACTTAGCAGGATCATTTTAGGCTGGCACAGAACATTTTCCTGTGAAAGCTCGCAGGCTCGGAGCAGCTTGTCACCAGAGTTCAAGTCCCTGGCACAGAGTTCATTGCAGCTCTAATGAAAAAGCACAATGATTGAGCCTGCGTGGCTAAGATTAGACATTAGTGGCTGTATCAAGAAGAGAAATACCTGCAGATTAGCAGAGCAATTTGCTGCTCTAAATCGGAACCTTCTAATCTCTCTTTTTTTTTTTTTAAAGTAAGTAGCAGCCCATGAATATGGGAACAGAATTAAAACTGCATTTACTAAGTGATTTCTAAAATACTTCAGCATGTGTTTTAGAAAACTGACAAGTCATTAAAATATAGTTAATAAACATTATTCAGAACTGGTTGCTTTAGATTAACACTGCCTTAAAATCACAGACATTGATTGGCCCAGTGCACTGCTGCAAGAGGAACTCCAGCTGGAGTCCATGCCCTGTGGAAAGAAACATGATGGGCAACTTGGAGTTTACCTTGCGTCTGTATTTTCTAACTGCAAAAATATTTCAGAAATATTTGCAAAAGACTTTAAAACTTGGCATCCTGGCACTGAGGACATGCGTGGAGACTGTAATCACAGGTAAAAACCATGGAAAGATTGAAGGGTGACAACAGACTGAGATAGGTGGGGTTGCTCAGCCTGGAGAAAAGAAGGTTTTGGGAAAACCTTAGAGCCGCTTCGAGTGCCTAAAGGGGCTCCAGGAGAACTAGAAAAGGACTTTGGGCAAGGGGAAATGGCTTTATGCTAAAGAAGACCAGATTTAAATTAGATTTTTGGAGGAAATTGTTCCCTGTGAGGATGGTGAGGCCGTGGCACAGGTGCCCAGAGAAGCTGTGGCTGCCCCTGGATCCCTGGAAGTGCCCAAGGCCAGGCTGGACATTGGGGCTTGGAGCAACCTGGGATAGCGGGAGGTGCCCCTGGCAGGGAGGCTGGAATAAGATGGACTTTAAGGTCCCTTCCAACCCAAAGCATTCTATGATTCTAAGAAAACTGAAATAGGAACAGAGATAGCAGCACCATTTTCAGTGACCAATTCAAAGGAACCTGAGATCATGAGCCATTTTTGATCAAACGTAGGTGAGAACCATCAAGCACGGCTTTCACTGATGACAACTTTTTAAAATTTATTGTGTGACAGTCAAGAAATTTTCTCTTTTAGAAGCTCTGCCCTGAGCCAACTGGAGCTGACTGCTTTTCTTATTTCATGCAACCATGATCAGCTCAGATACTGTGGGAGAAAAAAATCTCAGGCACAGCTCTCGACTCTGGACCATTGTTGGTGACCTGAAGCCACCAGGCGAGCTCCACCATCAGGTGCCCACCCTTCTGCAGAGGACAGCAAGCTGGTTTTGATGTTGTTTGCTGATATTTTGAAGGAAGGGGAAGGATTTTGTGAAGTATTGGTATTTTGAGGAGGGGTTGATCAAACTCTCTAGTACAGCCCCTCACTCTGTTTTATTTCTTTATCCAAGTACTGCAGGTCAGACTCTAACAGGAGAGAGCTGAAACTGAGAAGAGACACAATGTGTCTTAAAAATGAAAACATTGCTATTCATAGTTGACTTAGTAATGTAGCTACAGGGGAAAAAAAAAATCATGGCTCAGCCAAAATTGTGCCCATCTAACTTAAGCTAAGATAAATATTTGCAAATTCTCTTAATGACCATTTTTAATCACTTGCAGGATTTAGTGGCAGCTTTCTTTTGTTTTGTTTTTTTCCTAGTAATAAACTACTTCATATTCAGAAATGTCTGTAACCTGGTGAATGGCTTTGATTTATGACATCTCAGACATCAGAATTCTGGATTTGAAAGTTGAAACATGAGGGAGATCCAGATCCTCCAAATGATCTTATTTTTCATTCTTTTAAAATGACTTGGAGTTCAAAGTCTTTCACCATTTCATATTGCTATTTATATGGAAAAAAAAAGAATAACACCTTGCACCCAACTAAGATCATTTGAGTGATACCAGCAAATTTATACTTTGAAGGTTCTTATGAGATAGGTGTGATTAAACCCATTTTACCTTCCTTGATCCAGGCTGCCATTTTTTGGGGCCACAAATCTCCATGAAATTCTACAAACCTGCTCATTTCCTCCCTTCACCGTTGTAGCTTGGGCATGTTTGTTCTACAGGGCTGAGCAGAACAAATTTTGGAGTATCCAAAATTGGAAAGGATCCACCAGGATCGTGGAGTCCAGCACCAGGAAGCTTTAGCAGAAGGAGAATCTGGAAGACACCTTACATCCATGAGGGTGCTGGGATTGAAGCACTGCAGCCAGGTGAAGGGTGACTCCTCCAGTGACACATCTCAAAGCAGCAGGGACATTTTAAAGCTGTGAGAAGCTGCTCTGAAGAGCGCAAGGAAAACAGGCTGTTTGAAAAGGGGGGGGGAAAAATAAAGGAGAAAAACAAATCTTTAAGAAACTCAGAAGTGCAGCTCAAGGTCTTGTTTTCCTTAGCCCAGTGGTGAAGGAAAATTGTTGTCAGAAGCACAAGCATTTAAACAGCCTACGACAGCAAGGAAGCAAACGACTGCTCCTGCCAGCGGCTGAGGAGAGCTCAGCTGCTCCCACCAGCCAGAGGGATTCACATCCAGCCCAGATCTGGGAACACTCTCCAGAGCAAAAATCCCTCTCCTCAGCCTCTGCAGAGCCTGTCTCATCAGCCATGGACTCAACCTCAAAGCTCCTGATCACGTGGGAGTGCTCCCACTTGGATCTGGGCTGCCTGGTCCCCACGTGGAGGGTGGCAGGAGGACCCACTCGCCATGGGGCTGAGTCACTGTCCCCCATCCTCTCCTGTGCTGCTCCTTCCAGCCCTCCCAAACCAGCCAGCAGTGCACAAATACGTGAAAATGTTCCTCGCCCACTCCCAGCCGTGGTGAAAAGGAACCTGTTGTGGTTAAATGACTCGGTCAGTTCTTGAGGGATTTTCCAAGGTTTCCTATAAAAAGAAATCTGTGGGAAATGAATGATTGCATAATCACTAACACATGCCAATTCATCTAAGCCTATTATCTTTTATGGCATTTTGTACTCTATTGTCCTTACTCTGGTGAGTTTCTGTCTTACAATTCTTTTCCTTATTAAATTATTTGCACATTTTGCTCTCTCCGACCCTTTTGCATCAGTGGGATACTTAGCATCCCCATAAGGAAAGAAGTCAAAGAAAAATGGTCCCACACCTTTTCTCACATAATATTTTCCCACCTTCACAGGGATATCTCAGCAACAATCCCCATGAGAATGTGAAGGACCTGTTCAAGTGAGAAGCTGTACTAGCTGGGTCTCGATGCCACAAAAAATTAGTTTTTTCTTAAGGAATATGAATTTTTACAGAGGTTTTCTAAGGTCCTTGAAAAAAATGACCAGTATTCATAGTTTTAAAATTACATAGTCCCTTGAAAATGCTGCAAGTTGCCTACAGGTCAAAACTTCTTAGAAACAAACCCCAAGTGTGTTGGAAGTCTTAATTACACTGCATTTCAATTGGATTTGGGCTGCTAAACCACAGATTTTAATAGGAATTTCAGATCTTTAAAAACCTTTTGATTTTTGACTTTAGGACCCTGACATTGCCTGAAAGCCAACCACGCATTCACCTTTAGAATTAATATTTAATCATGTTTTGAGTGGGTTTTTTTCACTTTTGGGTGATTTTTTTTTAAAGTTTTGAACTCTTCCCAAGAACAACAGGTTCATGAACGTATGAATCATGGCTAAGCACTCACCTCTCCACAAGGTGTGGCCTCTGGCATCTCTGCATTTTTAAGTAAGGGAAAAGTGGAGAAGGTCTGTGTGACTGAGGAGATGCAAGGTTTATTTTCCTAAAATCCCAGATATTGGGAGGGATTATCACTGATGACTACTAACCAGAGCTCTAAGATGTGGGGAGAACCCAAATCAGCTGCAATAATCTTTAAATTAAACTGAGAGGCAACTCCCCATAATCTTAATATGAGAGAGGAGACTGCACAGCAATAATGGGCTCTAGAGACATTCAGGGAGAGAATAAATGAGCTACAGGTTCACTGAGCCCCAAGTTTTGGTTATATCACTCATCTCTGCATTGAAAAGGCCAATTCTTCAGAGCAGATCTGTGGGAATTCTCCCCAGAAATGCAGCAGGAAAACAGGAGGGTTGGGGAGAGACCTCGTGTCCCAGACATCTCAATTCTCCATCTCCCAGTGCAGGGCAGCCCCACCTTAGGAAAAGAAGCAGAATTGGAAGGGTGGCCTGGGTGGAAGAGGGGAGGTCACTGGGGATCAGACCTGGTGGCGCTGAAGATAGGGAAGAAGAGGAGCAATGGTCAAATATTGAAAACACTGCAAACAGGAAAAAGCTCTCTTGTTACACAACATCCTCCCAACCATGCAGCCCCTCAGCACTCCTGCAGCAACTCAAACAACTTCAACAAAAAGCAGCTCTGTCCTCTCTTTTGCCATTCTTGAGATAAAAATGTCTTAGACTCCTCTTCCCATTGAAGAGGGAAGCAACAGCCAGCAATTCCCCAGTCTACAGACAAATTTTGCCAACTCCAGCAAGCTAACAGGACCTACCCCTAATTCACCTCTGACTCCCAGCAAGCAAGAGCAGAAAAGTTCTATATCAAGAGCAGAAACATGCCAGGCCAACAACATCTCTGCAAATCAGATCAGTTTTTCCAGAAAAAAAAAATATATTATTTCCATTGCCCACATGAGCAGGTTTTCACAAACAAAAATACCCATTTTTGTTCTCCTATGCTATTTTAGAGGTTTCTTTGACATGTCTATTTCTGACACCAAATTGAATTTTCTTTTAATCAGGAATAATTTGCAAGACTATTTGGCAACATTCACACCCTGCAAGTGTTTTCTTGTTGTCAAGGGCTCCTGAGGATCTCCAGCACCTGTCATCCTCTGCCAGCATCAACCTTTCCATATGGGCAGGCCTCCAGAAAAGATTATGGGCAGTGTAAAATCCACCCATCTTAAATCACCATTTCTCTGATGTACATCAGGGGTTCAGAGAGGAGAGTCTATTTGATTTTGTTGCTCCTCCAGTGCATCTTTCTTCATTTTCCCTCCAAAAATAGATTTACTCATATTTCTATTGGTCTTGTAAGACCTGCTCTGTTTTTTTCTGTTAGCTGACTATTCAGTCCATTGGTAACATTTCAAAGCACTTTATCAGCCTATATAATTTTATAATCATTTTGTTGTTTTCACAAAAAAAAAAAAAATGTAACTGGTCAGACACCTAATGCTACTTAAGTGCAAATAGATTTTTTTGTGGTTGAATAATAACATCTGTTTTGGTTTTCCAGCCACAAAAGTGCGTTTGCTCTGGCCTTCCTTTATTTGAACTTTTCACATCTGCTCAGGCCTGCTTCCCATAAACTAAATACCAGATCCTTTCACAATGTAGGAAATTTACCTGCACTAGTTGTTGTCCCTGCTCCAGAGACTTCTTTATAAAAATGTCAAAAGACTAATAAATACAATCTTTGTGCATTGTGTATTTATTAAACATTGCTATTTATTTTCTCCATCCGAAATGGTAGATACTCACAGACCTAATCCTGGAAAAATTATTTTAATAAATGTAAGTAAATTTTTACTTTACATTTATGGAATAATGTACATTGTGGGCTGGTGCTCCCCGTTCCACACAAGGTTCAGAGATAAACTTATCACAATGCTCTATGTCATCAGCTACAAATTCAATCAGAAATTATAAGGATGGTTTATGATGCATTGTGCTTTCAGCAAATAAAAGAAGTCATGAGGGGAATTCCATAAGCCATTTTCAGGGTTATCTGTAAAGATTTGGTAGTGAATTTTGAATTTTGACTTATTCTGATCTCTTTAGATGTGAGCAAAGGAAGGATAACAATGCTAATCAAAAACACTTCTACTTTTTCTTTTTTTAAGCAGCTGTTTAGTTTCTAATTGCAGTTCACATCCCAAAACTTAAATATGTTTAGCTAAAGGAAAAAAATTAAAGTGAATGGTAAGAAACTGCAACTGAATCAAAACAGGCTGAGGGGTTGGAAAATACACCCTGGGTATCAGAAAAATGCTAAGGATCATTCTTTGAACTCAGAGCTAAGGCACAGGAGAATTCTGCTCTGCTGATGTGACCAGGAAGATATGTAAAAAAAAAGCACCCCCTCATCAGCCTCTTCATAATATCTGCATCTATCCAGCATTTCTTGCCACTGACAGAGAGATATATCCATAGAACTCCTACGTCCCTGAGCCGCTGCAGCTGTGTCTGCAGCAAAACTGCAATTTGGGCCACTTCCCACAGACAGAAAACTCAGCAAATGGCTCTGCAGAGCAGGGGAGAGAGCACTGGCTGCAGAGCTGAGAAGCCAGGTTTGCTTCTCTCAGCACACCAGGAGCGTCTCTCCTCTTCAGAGTCTCCTACCTCTGTTGTAAGGGAGAGACAGAGTTTCATTCTTTCGTGTTGTTCTGAATCTTCACCAAATCTTGGGGTCTGTGATTTGGCAGACTCATAAAATACAGCTTTATCAACCCAAAACACCCACCAGCCTGTCTTCAATAGACACAAGATAGGAAAGTACAAGGAGGAGCACAGTGGTTTTGGGAAATGTTGGAGGGGAAAGGCACCATCCATGCACTGCCCTTGATTTACACCTTGATTTTTTCCATCTGCACAAAGGATTGAAACTGCGTCATGATGGAACAGTTGTGAGAATCACAAAGAATTTAACAAGTCAAAAATGGATTAAAAAGCACTTTATGGCTTGTTAAAGAAATCCCCCTGTTCCTCAGAAGCATTTTTAGCATCTTATTAGTGGTATTTGATCTGACTAACATATTGACTCGTCATTTGAATAGGAGATGAATCCTTTTTGATGGACCACAAAGGGAGTATAAATTCAAATGAGGCACTTCTCCAAATTTTTATTGAAGCGTAACCCCAAAGAGCCCATAACATCTGTAAAGGTTTTTTCTGTGCCCCACAAAAGATCCTAATGATCTTTTAAATCATGCTTTTTTAAATTTTTCTTTAGAAGTAATCATTGCTTATGTGTTTAAATGAAATAATAATGAGTTGGAAGTTCTCTTTTACCTGTTTTCTGGAATGCCATGCATTAATTTGGCTTAAGAAAATACTCTAAGCCAATACAACATTTTTGTTAAAACAATCTGTCATGGAACTCATACTTTAGCATGACTTGAATTCATCATCAGTCTCATACAAAGTAGTTCAGAACTTGACAAATGAAAAGCACAAAACATATCAGAGAAATATGCAAAAAGCCTCGTGCCTTTCAATCAATCTCTGATCTGAAATGATTTTGATCTCTCCAATCTATACTATTTAGGACAATTTCAGTGTCACCAAGACAGACACTGCTATGGAACAAAAGGGCAGACCCACAATTGGCTTCCCTTTGGCAAAAGCCAAAAAACTTGCTCCTAGTCATTTTTGGAGCAATTTTATACCATCTAAGAATTTGCACTTAGGAATAAGTTGGAGACCTCCAGCTCATTTTGAAAATAGTAATTTATAGCTACACAGACATTATGATTTTACAGTGTTTTGATAGTTACGCCTTCACTATCCACATGGAACATTTAAAAATGGATTAGAAGCCATTAATCTTGGAAATATGAGGGATTTGTGGCCTGAAGAGGAACTCAGAGCATTTGCAGTCTAAGTCTCATTCTGTACCTAGGTGCATGGTGTTATTAAGGTATTTCATCCTCTTCTAGAACAAGTCAAGAATTGTACTGAGGCAACCCTTTTGTGGTAAAAGTACTGGATAATAAATCAGGGATCTCAATACTTTCCCACAGACACTCTTATTGACCTTGGACGAGTATTTAAGTTGGAAACCATTTTAGGCAGCTCCTGTCTCTTGTTACAATCTCCAACAGCACTCAGTCAATTGGATCCCCATATGCAATTTCATCCTTTAGGCACAACAATAATCACAGCCTCCCACTTCACTAAAAGTCTTTCATTTTTAAATTGAAATACCTTAGAGACAGGTCAAATCAAGTCTTTGTATTTTCCACACCTATGCCTTGAAATGTGAGGGAGATCCACTCGATCCAGATCTTTGCAGCAGGCTGTTAATTCCTCCAGAGCCTGACCTCAGATGCTGGGTTCAGCCGTTCCTAAACTCTGATAAACGTCAGGTCCAAATCCGGATCCCAAACTTGTGGTATGGACCCATCTGTACTTGAAAGCAACATTAAAAAAAAAAGAAAAAAAAAAAAAGAAAGCTAAGATCATGAATATTTCTATTTGAATACTGCATACAACAGATTTATGAACTTAAGCAGTTACTTTTTTTTTTTTTGTAAAATCAAAACTACCACAGGATTTCCCGTCCATATATACCATATGCTTTTTCCAACTTTGTTTAAAATTCTTAGCATCCCAATATGCTGAAGCTTCTGAGCACTACTGAGGTGTTGCGGGATTTTTTTTTACAAGCTTTACCAACTTTGCAAACTACACTATAGTCAAGAATTAACTTTTGTATAGGAAAAATGAATTTTATCTATTTATTTCTGCAATATGGTAATGAACGGTGAAAGCATCACACGCAGTGGAGCCCTTGGGTAACAGCCTGCAATAGGATTAATTCTCCTAGATGACAAGAGTGTTTATTTCAGTGTAGCTGACTGTATACATTGGGTCAAGAGATGCAAAAGCGAGTCCTGCCAGCACACGCCTTGCAGGATCTTCTGAGTACAATCTTCATTTAAAGCCCAGACAGAGGCATGACAAGTGAGACACCAACAACACTAAAGGAAACTTATAAATGTTTGCAAATTCGTTTTATGGATTAATGACCCTACACATAAGAATTGACATTTCCAGGACAAATCACTTCTTTATCCTACTGGTATTTCAGCAGTTTTTGCTTATGCCAAAGCAGAGGGGAATTTTTCCTTCTTCAGATCAAACAAGATCTAAAATCTGGGAAGATTTAACAGTAAAATAAAAACAATGGGGATGTAAATGTTAACCATCTGCATTTGTTGCTGCTATTTCTTATGATGTGATAACTCCATCAATGGCATTATTTTTTTACTTTTGTTATCTCTCATAACTTTTCATTCTATTATGGTTAATCATTGATAAACAAACACTTTGACTTATAAAGTGGCAATCATCTTGTCTAAATTTAACTGTGTAAAAGTCAAACACCTACTCCAAGCTACTCATGAAGGCTCCTTCTATAGATAGTGGTGACAGATTGGCATTTTCAGAGAGAGACTTATCCTACCTGTCTTACACACTTGTTTTAAGATGGGATTAATCACTCTGTGGAAGTTCTTTTTCTTTCCTTGGGCTGACTTTAGTAAAAAAGCAGCACACAAGTTTTGTTAACAAAAAAAAAAAAGGGAAAAAACCCCCAAGAGATTATTTCAAGCCTTGAACTTGAATCCACGGAGGTATTTAGCCTCAAAAAGCACAGTTTCTCTAGGATGCAGAAAGCTTCCTCCTAAAGGCAGATGGGAAGAAGGAAGGTGGAGAGAGACAGGGGCACAGCCTTTATAGTTATATTTATCACCTGCCCCAACTCCCTGCCTTTAGAGCTGGTGAGAAGCAATGCCAAGGAGAGCCAAGGCACAAGGGTATAGCAAACTTACTTTACTCTGCATTGTTTTACTCAAAGAAACCATGGGGATTGTCATAGTTTTCCTCTGGATGGAATTCCGGTGACAGAAAGGTTTTCCAGGCTTTGGCAAGAGAAAAGGGCTGGCCAGCAGCTATTCTGCTTCAGCAGAAGCAAAGCAAAACCAGCATCTCCCTTCTTCACATGAGATCAGCTCCAGCTCAACACAGGGAGGGACCACACACCAACCATGGCTTCAGGACATGAGCCTTAGGAGGCAATTCAACGGAAACTTCTAATACCCTTCACATCATTCAAATGAAAAGATGCTGATGCTGAAGAGGGGAGAAACATTCTTCCTGGCATCTCTCCATTTGAAATTCTGCTACAGTGACAGTATCTGGATTAGACTCCAGGACAGTATTTCTGAAACAGCAGGAACCCTGCTTACTGCATCAGTTTTAAATTATAAGCCTTCCAAAGATGTCAACACCACTTTCCTGGAGACTTCTCTGAAATTAAAACACTGAGCTTTTCTCCTGAGCCTTCACAGAGTCCTATGGATCCATCGCCCAATGTCACCATTTGTATCGTGATTTGCCTATGCTGGGTCACTGCTACTACTTCATTTCTGCTCTATAGTCAGCCTGGCTCTTTGATGTTACTCAGTCACTATTTCCTTTCCCTTTACTTTTATCTCTGTCCTGGCATTCTTCCTTTAAGCATCCTCTCTACCAGATGGTCTCCATCTCTCCTTCAGAAGTGCCCAAAATATTCCTACTGCCTCCTCTTGATCTTCCCCCAGCAGCAAACCTCTTCATCCTACAGAGCTCAAATACCAATGGATTTCTCCTCCTTGCTGCTTCTTTCTTGCACTTTGAAAAGGAATTCACTGGAAGCAGCTAACCTCCAATCCTCATTATGCACGATGCACTCATTTATAAGAGTTTACCCAGGAGAAAAATTCAGGCGGGATATAGGCTGCTACAATTGCGTTTTTTCAAGTGGAAGCACATCTGACGCCTGCATGCTGAACCGGAGCTCCAGTTTTTAAAACAGGAGCTCCAACTTTTGCATTTGGAAATCCATATGGATCCTTTAATCTGAAGGTCAAAACAGCTTTTATGAAAGATACTGAAAACAATGATACTTTATATTCGCCAGCATAATTATATAAAGATGATTCAATATCATAGTCTCATCAGAGGATTCAGAAAAGTCTCTGTGTTATGTATTTTTAAGATGGGGTTTAGATGGTGTAAGATGAGGCTTCAGAAGTTTACAGAGAGGAAAAAAAAAAAGTCTTGTCACAATTTATATCTTCCTAATAGGTCACCGAAACTCTGAGGATAACAGTTGCTTTTACTTGCAGTTGGCAGTGCACTACAATCAAGAATAAAGCTCTAGATATTCTTGTGGAAGTACAAGCACTTACTAAAATGCAGCAGCATAATAATGTATTATATATTATACAAATACAGCGAGGTGGGATTTGTGTTTGTCTCTTTGCAAGAGAAGAAAGAATTCTGAAATGACCTTCTGTTCATAAGTTTCTTTGAAAAAGGCTTGGCCTGAAACCACTTCACTGCTATTGATATAGTCTGTTTCTGTACATAAATCTTAAATGTAAGCACAGCTTCAAAAAATAACTAAGCAATCACAAAGCTTTACTTTTCAGATTCAATTGCCTTCAAATCCTTTACTGAAGTCCCCATGGCACTGTCACTTCAAAAATCAGGATAATGCAGCATAGTGTTTCTCAGTTTCAGTAAAACAGAAACCTTATTGAATAAATATGTGTGAAAATGTTGCAAACAAAACCATCTCAGCAGCCACCACCTGACCAGGCTGTGGTGACCCTCCCTTGTGACCTGCATGGGCTCGGCACTCGACTTCTGGGCTTATCCCAGCACTGCTAAATTCCACTATCTTTGTCCTTATAACTGTAGCAAAACACACATTTTCCTTGCAGAAACCTAAGAGCAGGCTTTAGACATCAAGGAACAGCAAGGTGACCTAGGATTTCCATATGCAGGAAGCTGCTGATCAAATGGTATATCCTTTTTTTAATCTGCTTCTTGGATCGTGAATACAGAGGAAACCTTGTGGTTCTGCTAATCCCTTAACTCCGGGGTTTGTAAGGAGAGTTTACAACGTTACCCCATCTAGGAAATGTAAAGGCAGAGTAAAATACTCAGTATTTACTACCTCATGCCTCTTTCTGCTCTAAAAAAGGCTGACTCAGGAATGTTTTTCCTTTTTCTACACATCATCTTCTGCATATCCTACGTTTCCCTGTAGGTAAAATATTAGCTCAGGCCCATAGATCCCTTTATTGCAGCAAGACAGCCCCACATGCCAATGTCCCCATGATCAGGTTTCAGGGCTGTGAGCTCAGGTATCCAAATCCCTGAAACCAGTCACCCAGCAATTAACTCCTGACTTTTGGGCACTCGTGGTTGGCAGGAGGCACACAAGCAGTGCTGATTCACAGCTGACTGCACCTAACAGCCACAAATCAGGACAAGGTCCACTGATTTAGATTTGAGTGTCCTTTCAAAAAGGTTCTCCTATTAATTTGCAACAATTTGTGTTTCACTTTGTTATCAAAGATCCTCAATAGTCCTCAGAAGTGTAAAGAATCTCACGAGAAAATGTAGCAGGTGAGGTAACAGGGATTTTTTTCTCTTGTGGAAGCAAGAATTATTGTCAATTCTATTTCTGACTCATTAAGGCTAGTTAAAACATAATTACATAGCAATTATTGAAAAGCAACTTCTTAGGCTGCAGAATAAGAACCAGCTAACAGGCTGTTTATAACAAACACAAAGAACTGTTGTAAAGTTAAACCTGTAGAGTTTTAAGTACCAAAAATTGAGAGAGATACCAAGTATTCAGAAAATATTCTGGTTCTTTCTGAAGACTAGAAATATCCAGCAGGAGTGACAGCACAAACTGGTAGCTGAGTTGAGGTATTGCAATTTTATCTCATCAGTACACAAGGTGGTCCCAGCTCTGCCCAGCCTCGTGTCTGTGAAGCCAACGCTGGTTTTCCCCTCAATCCTTCCATTTCTAAACCTCTCATTTCCACAGCCCCAGCCGGCAATGAGCAGTTCCCAAATCAGGTGTGCAGAGCCCAGGGAAGTGGCCTTGACACGGGCCAGGGTGAGGAGGGCAGCCTTCACTTAACAGTGGGACAGCTACAAAAACCTGATGCTTCACACTTCACACCATGATGGGAAGCAGATGTCCGGAGTCCTCGCTGCTGGAAAGGGCAGATTGAAAAAAAAAAAAAAAAAAAAAGCAAGTGAATAAATGCTACAAATTGAGGTAGGGTCAGCTTTGCAATGCAGGAGATCAGGCTAGACAGAGGCAGAAATAATTTTCTTGCAGATTAGAAGCAGATAAATGAGAGAGAGAAAGAAGGAAAACATGCAGTACAGAAAGGAAGATAAGAAAGAAGCTGTTCATCTTATGTATGGGAACCAACTGCTGCATATGTATTTCCTATGCAGTTTTAGTAACTATCCCCAAGATGTTAATCTGAAACACTTTGCAGGAAGTGGACCATCTATTTAATTTAAAATGTTGCTTGGAACACTGCAGGATTTTCAGATAATTCAGTTAAAGCATTGGACACTCAATCTGCTCAGCAAAAAGGCTCCAGCCAGGATTTTGAATTTCACACATAGATGTCTTACTTAGGAAAAAGTGCCTTTAAGCATTCAAGTTGAGTTGTTTATACTTGCATTTAAGCTTTTTTTCTAAGATAACTGTTTACTGACAACATCAAGTATAAATTAAGCATGCATGACTGAGGGGACACAGTCATCCACCACAATTAGTGAAGGTGGACACATACTAGGGTTAAGCACAAAAATAGAGAGTATTTCTCAATGGAATTAATAGAAAAATAAACAACCTGTAAACCAAGGTGAATTCTTGTTCATAAATTAATGCAGAATAGCCCAGTGGGAAATGTGACGTGCAGTTTTCACACATGGCAGAAGTTTGCTGGTGGTTGTGCCCATTAAAGGTGAAGGCTGTGTTACCAACAAGCACGTTTTCATCTGGCCCCTAGACTTAGAAATAACAGTAAAAATCAAACACAAACAGTTATTTTCTTCCTTTTGGGATTTGGCACATGTGTTCTAACAGACATATATGGAAACTTCTAAAATAAATTAAGGAATGTACTTGTCAGTTTATTAATCAAAGTTTACCTGCTTCACATTACACGGAGACAAATTAAACAAGCTACCACGGTACTCGGAAAACATCTGCTAACAAAGTCAGAAGTAATGATAAACAAACTTGAGTTCCCTTTGTGGTTGATTTCAATCCAGCTGCATTTAATTATAAAAGAGCTATCAAAGAAAGCTCCCCATTAGCAGCTAATTCAGAATGACTTCAGAAGAAAATCCCAGAGCCTCCAGGTGATATCTCTCCAACAACTTTCTCATCTCTGCAAGTGATTGAGAAGAGCTGAATTAGACCAGTTTAGTGATCATTCCTCCTGCTAACTGCCAGAGTAGAACGAAGATGATCTATCTTTTCAGTGACTGCCTGCTTTCAAAGTAGGACCTATAAGATGTAGCAGACTCTTCCTTGCAAGTAATCTCTGCCAAAAGCGTCGGTGCCAGCCAGAAATACAGAGATAACCCTGAAAATTGCTGTATGCATTTTCTAAAGCAGAGCAGCTGCTGATATCAGGCAGAAAGGGAGAAAATTTGTTGCTACAAGTTTTTTAATAAAGTTTCTTTGACTTGGGTATTTTCCACGAAGAAATCGAAGATCCGGGCATTTATAAATATCTAATTCTGGTTTAGAGCAGTCAGGAATTTTTGTGTTGATGTAGCAAGAGATGCGTATAGTCCCAGACTCATGCTCTGAACCAGATGGCAATAGCCTTATTATAGTTTTTATTATTTTTTAAAGTAATTATAAATTAATGAAGTTATTAAAATATAGCAGCCATTCTTAAAAAAGCTTTTAAAATAATGAAAAATGCAAATATATCAGGCTTCCACTGTAACTTCTTAAACTGAGAAACTTTGGCAATTTTATAGATAGACAACCAAAGCCAAAAAAGTGAAAGATTTTCAATGCACCCAGATTTATCAGGAATTTTTATAAAGTTCCACGAAGACCACACACCCCAGAAGAGCTCTGTCTACATAGCTCAGTAATGCACAAGCAACTTGCAGCATATTCCAACTGGGACATTTGTACAACAATGCTTGATAAACCGTTGTAAGATTTTTTTTCCTTTTTTCCCCCCCGCCTTATTCTTTCCGTACAAGACAGTAACGGGTAATTCTTCCCTGAAAGCTCACTGCTGCCTGGCCAGCAAGCAAACACGAAATCAAAAACCCCGTGTGCCAGATCTGCACAGCTGTATTTGTGCTCCTGCGGCTCCCGGAGGAGCGCACACCACATGTCGGTGCCTTGACTTGGGCTGGGTTGGTGAGGTGTAAGTTAAAAGGGCAGCTGTACACTCCGGGAAATTTTCCAGATTCATTTTCTACCCATTGCTTTAACAATGCCACGAGCCACGCTGAGGAGGTTGGGATGCTGGGTAGCACAGGTAGGAAATAGGAAAACTTTTGCTACAGCTCATTCTTGATCCGGTTCTCAAGCTCTCTCAAAAAATCTCTAGGGTCTTAATAGAGGAGTTTCTTTCCCTGCAAGAATAAAGGGGTTGGCTCTGATTGCTGCTATTCTAAGAGGTTGAGGGAAGAAAAGAAATTATTATATATCCACATGGTAATCAACCATGGTTTTGTGTAACTGTTGCTCTTGATGTGGTTCTTCCAGACTCTTCCAGAAAAGAGTTTATTGATGTACCTGGCCTAGAAGTTGGAAAGCCAAAGCAAGAAAATGATAACACAGTTTAACAAACCCTTTGTTTACGTAAACATCCATCCACAATCTGTGTCTGGTGGGGTGAACATACGGCTTTAATTTTACCCTTGGCACACGGATCAAACAATGTTGCCAATATCTATTGTTCTCCTCATAACAATATGCCTGGTGGTTTCAACATATCCTCTCCATTAGCTGGCTTCAGATCAAGCATTGCTGTGTATGTGCTTGTGTCTCCATAAAACTGGAATATGGAGCTCTTTTCTTGCCTTCTTTGTACCAAATGTGTAAGAAGGAACTCAGTTGAGAATGGTGGTCAGCCGTCCCCGTGAGTCATGAGAACAGCTCGCTTCGGAACGCGCGGCGAAGCAGGCACCGGGTGGGAAGGGAGGGTTGGATTGGATTTGAAAAGCCATGGCCATGCAGCTCAGGCTTTTCAAAAACCAGAGGAAGTGGTGAGTCAGAGCCTTATCCCGTTTTATTTGGGCTTCAGCAAACCTCTCTGGATTTGGTCCATCTCTGATCTACTTGAGCCTGTCTCTGGAGCATGGACACAGCACAGGTGGCTAGGAAAAGGGTGATTGGGGGTGCTTTTCCTTGGATTTTCCCTCTCTTTTTTTTTTTTTTCTTCAGATTCTCTTCCTTTCCTTTTGCTGCAGAAAGCCACAATAATACTTTTTTCTCTTAGAAATTTCCCAGTTCTATAGAGACAGCATAACAGAGGAGACTAGAATCTGGGAAATGCCACAAGGAGAAACCTCGAATGGACTCCCCAAGCCAGGGTAGCCTGTCAACTCCATGCTAATCTTCTCAGCTCCTGCCTTAGCCTCTGGAGCAGCAGCATTGCCTTATGCTTCTAGCAGCATTCAAACTTGATATTTCTCCTCTATATTGTGCTGTGTTTCAGCCCATACTTCCAAAAATTCACTCCAGTCAGTGGAAGGAATCTCATTGCCTGGAATATACTTTGGGTCTGGCACCTTCTTTCTACCTGATCACTAATGCCTGATTTATATTCCATAAATCAGTGAGCAAATCGAGCTTTCTGATTTCTCTGGTGCCATTTTCACAGTGATGGAGAAAATCTCACTGAAGGAACATTATCAGTGGTAAAGACAACAATTGTATCTGGGCCATTCAGAGAACTTAACTTTGGTGGTTTCTTTCATTCATGAAATCTTGTTTTTAAGGCTGAAAGATGATGTTAGAGAGGAAGTGTCTGAGAAGGGTTGATGGTGCCTCAACCATTTGTCCTGCCTGGAGCAGAAGCTGCTGCTGGGGCTGGCAGTGCCCCAACACCTTTGGTTGCTCTGGGGCCCTGCATGTGGCATAAAAGGATGAGTGAAATCTTGTGGGAGCTCTGCAAGGAGGCAGCTCTGGGAGATAGCACAGTGGTGATCAGCACCACCAAAAATAGGGCTCTGCAGGCCTTTTTTTTTCCCATGCTCTCATGACACTCCTCCTCACTGGAAGTAGTAATTCTGAAAAGCTTCGGGGTTTATTCAGTGTTTCTGTTTTCTTCCTACTGCACCGTTTCTCCCTTGCCTGTTTCTCCCCAGTTTTGATGTTCTACCTTCTGAATATGCTGAATCCAAGCCCAGTCTTTGAATGATTTCACTGACCCTGCCGTTCTGCATGCCAGCACTGATACATATCTTTTAGGTTTACTTTTATCTACGCTAATTTCACTTCCCCCTCACGTTTTGCAAGCAGAGAGCAATGCAAGGCTTCCTGTGCATCCCAGGCTACGATTTAAGGAGTTTAGGAAGAATTAGGCTTGATGCTGCTTGTGCTCTCATATATATTCAAGCACAGCTTTTGGTCTCCTCACCACACATGTGCTTCAGCCTGTTCTCGACTGTCACAGTGATAACATTTATGTGCAAACTCATTCATTAAGACTATCAGACTGTAATTATCTCTGCTGTGCAGAACGAATGCAGGTTTCCCCCCGTAATGGCATGGCAAGAGAAGGAGAAGAGGGGGTAGAAGAGCACTTTTTCTTTTTTTCTTTTTGCAATGACTGTTTTGCTCTGAAAGCCATGGCAGTTCTGGCATTACTGGAAAGCCTAAAAGTAACATCCAAGTCCTAACTCTTATCAAGATGCAGAACCCTTCCCTGAATGAATCAGGTAGTTTCTATATGATGCATATTTTTGACTCAAACCAAAGCGAGGGAATTATTTCCCCTAAAAACACCTGTGGGAGGTGGGGACACTGGGAGTCAGCAGGAGAACAGACTCCTGTATAATTCAGGGCTTATGTGGAGAAAAAAAGCAGTGCGTTAACTTTGAAATTGCCTAATACCACAGATTTATTTACTATAGAATTAATTACCTTGCTTGAAGTAATTAATTACCTTACTTGAAGTGGCACTCATTGACACATGATATTTTGTCTAATTCTCTACTGTGCATAAAAATGCAATATATTGTAATATAAATTGTAGCTGTTATTGCTTTAAACGACAATTTAATCAAGGGATTTGACAAATGTAACAATAGACTGATAACTTTTTTTTGTCAGTATTTTATGTTAGGACTTTGTCAATTTTACTATCAGTTTGATTTCATTCTGAAATAGTAAATTATCATCATAAAAATACTCTCGTCCTAATCCATGCAGTTTAAAAACTGTTTAATCCACCCCGTCCATTGCCACATTAGACATAGAACATAATTTGAGTTTAGATGCAGTGAAGATTGCACAGCTCAACACAAACACGTGGGTCAAGCATCAGGGTTACTACAGGGTTACTACAGGGTTATGTTGGATTTGGTTCTCCTATCTGTGTCCAGCATACCCTCTGCAGTTGCTGGAGCTCTGCTTTGAGGAGTGGAAAGAGCTTTCTGACCAAATGTCCCTGGTGAACTCCAAAAAGGCCTGCTGGGGAGGGAATTAAAGCAGTATTGAGCCAAACTGAAGCAAATGCTGGCATATAATTTACACAGCATTGTCAAAGAGAGCTCATGGTTTAATTTTAGTGGGGAAAATATGGTATCTCAGATACCATGATATGGGTGTTTGTTCACAGCCACTGTACCTGTCAACTATTATTATCCTGATGCTGCCGTGTTCCCTGAACTGTTTTGATTTCTTAACAAGAAGAGAATTTTCTCTGATGTGCCATCTGTAAGGCACAGTTTACCAAAGGAAAACTTTATCTCAAATTTTTAATAATTTTCTGTCAATTCCAATAAAATCAGATATATTTTTATAATACTTACAAAATAATAGCAAATGTGACTCACCACATGTGCCACTATTTCATCTGATATCCTTCTTCTCCCACTGACTTTTCTTTCCAACACAAAATGCAATTTAAATGTCAACTCGAACTAAAAAAGTTACATTCTTGGGGAGATTACTGGTATCTCATACAATCTGAAATAATTCTACTTCTTTCCACTACTTTACCTGTTTTCTTCTATTTTAGTCTTTCATTGTGAAAGTCCTAAAATTAACAAATGGTGGAGGGAATGAAAAAATGCACTTTTTGATTACATATAAGTGACAGGACAAATAATAGAATTATAGAATGGTTTGTGTTGGAAGGAACCTTAAATCTCATCCAATTCCACCCCCACCATGAGCAGGGACACCTTCCACTGTCCCAGGTATCTCCAAGCTCCCTCCAACCTGGCCTTGGACACTTCCAGGGATGGGGTAGTCACAGCTTCTCTGGAAAATTTTTGCCAGGGCCTCACCACTTAATTTCTTCATAATATCTAACCTAAATTGACAAAAAATACTGCAAATCAAACGTGAACAGAGAATGTCCACACATGAGGTGCTTTGTCCTGAGATCTTGTGCTTGGGAAATTCATTCAGCATTGTGAGAGTGTTTGCATTTTTATTTTTTGGATTAACCTGGAGACTTTCAGGTTCTCCTAAGAAAGTATCATTCCTACACAAAGATGTTTGCACTCTCCACAAGGCATTGGATACAGGACCCACCAGCCTGGATTTTCCCTGCTGGGATATGGCACAGGAGACTCCTCCAGCTCAAGCTCACAGTCACATAGTCAAGAAACAACGATGGCAACCAACTGCCCTGCCTCTATGCCAGAGTTCAAATCCCTTCCCTCACTGCTGAAATTATATGCATTTTTCACTTCCACAAAAACATCTTGATCCATAATGCCAGAGAGTTGTCATGACCCTTCTTTCCTAGTGATCACTCTTCCTCTGAAATTCCTAAGACTGCTGAATGTCATCCTCAGCTCCCCGTAATGTTGCACAACAGGCATGGGAAAGCTGGGAAAAATTTTTGCTGACATCAGTTAGACGTCAAAAAGTTTAGTGCTGAGATTTAGCCCTAATCTCTGTGTTTTAGTTCCTTAATTCCAAGACTCCTAGTGCTCCCCATTTTGTGAGAATACACAATAAATAGTGAGAAAATCATCTTCTCAATTTTTTTCAACCATAGGAATAACTTGGACTATTCCTCTTCAGGAGAAGTGAGCACTATGAAATCAAGCAAACTGAGGACTCACTACTGCCTGACTTCAAAAAGATGGAGATGGCTTAGCCTAAATGAAAATTAGAGGTTCAATATGTCAAAGACACCAAAAGTACCATGAAATACAGGGAGCAGACTCAGGTTCAAAACCAACTCTAAACTCACCTGGAATTGCCATGGGAAACAGTTGCTGGAAAAGCCATCTGGAAAAATTCCTCCAAGAGAAGAGTTCTTGGTCAACCTGCCTGGCCCCTTCATCCAATCTGAACACAGTTTTCTTACAGACACAAAAGGTTCAGCTGTGCCACAGATTGCCAGGATCCTGATGGTACCTGCAGTGATGGACAAGACCTGCATCAAGAAATGTTCACCAGGACACTTATTCAATTATTTTCTAATGAAATTATTGTAAATTGGGGCTAGAGTCAAGTTCTGTATACTTATGCTGACTTCAAGGGCCATGCTGACTTTGCACACCTGAAAACTCACTCTTCCTTTCTTTTTCTGGAATTCTGTGCATCATTCACCACTGTCACCTAACTTTTGAAGCACACAGGTGAAGACATTTTTAGCTCTGAGCTTTGATCCTCCCCTGCAGTAAAACCCATCCTTTGCAGAGAATCAAAAAGAAAACAACAACAACAACAACAACAACAAC